>RJWM01001057.1:68402-171841 GCA_004363535.1 Dasyprocta punctata | reverse complement strand
TTATTAAACATTATCACTGGGGATTCTTTTTTCGTGAAGTTTTGAGTGTTACTTAAAACAAAAGTATAAGAATTTTAACGACGATTAGATGGCCCTGTAGCTTTATGATTACAAGGGACTACAATGTCCAGGGAACCTGAAGATGTTATCCAGGGAGGGATTCTTAAAGCAAAGTCATTTTTAGTGTTTACAAGTGGTTACTAGTAGAGCTGTACCCTAAATAGTAATTTCTTCTCATTTAAGAATTCTGTATTTCTATACAAATAAAGAATAAAGTAACCTCACTACAGAAAAAAATTTGTAAAGAAAGAAAATACTACCTATATTTCCACTTGGGGAAACCATTGTGTTTAATACTTTCTCTCTTTCTCAGCATATGTAAATATAAAACATGTTTTGCATGTTTACTATTAAGCAGGATGTAATGTTACTGTGTATTTTCAACTAGCATTAATTATAGTTTGAGTATTCTTTCACATACATAAATGCACTCTGTTATTTTTAAATTTTGGCATAGCATTTAATCATATAGTAGAAGTACGTGTACTGCACTAAGTCTGTAATTTTGGGCAGTTAAGTAGCTTCTAATTTTACACTATTTAAAATGTCTTTCTGATAAATATTTTTGTGGTTATGTGTCCCAACCAAGGATTGCTCCTTTAAAATCCTCTCTTCTTTCCCCAAAACAAACACTTTAAAGAGGATTACATGAATAATTTTATAGTTTTTGTTAAGCATTGTCAAGTGCTTCCAAAGATTACACTAACCAACTGATATTATAATTAGCAATCTTTCTCGTCATGTTTCCCAGTGTTTTCCTGCAGAAATTCATTTATGTTCTAATTTCCATTATATATTTTTATGCTGACATCTGATCAAAATTAAAAGGTTGAGAACCAGCTCAAAAAGAACATTTCTATATTAATATTATAAAGTTTTGAATCATTACTAACTGCAGTATCTACTTTCCAGGGATATTTTATTCTTTTTAAATTATGTCATAGTATCTGTATATGAAATAGCAGCATTTCTCTTTTCAAATGAAGAAACTGAAATTACGTTGATAAGCAAAACAAAACACAGATAGTTATTTTCGGCTCATCCTACTGTAATTATCTAAGGTGAGTGAAATTTTCATATTTAGCATTTTGAAAGTTATGCCGGATTTAGGCTTCCATAGCACCCTCCATTTCTCTTATTTTGCCCTTCACTGTACCGTATTGTAATTGCTTTACTGTTTGCTTTATAAGTTGACCATAAATTCTGCAAGGCCAATTTTCATGCCAAATGCTCTAGGGTCCACCACAGTAATAGGTGCTTCATAATTACTTACTAAATGAATTACCTTAAAATTCCTCAAAAATAAATGTGCATATCTTATACAGAAGTATACATTACAAATAAATATTACTTTGTGCTAATAGTGAAAGTTGATGACATAGTGTTTTCATTTGTAATAAGCATCATCGATATTTAATAAACCACTGAGGCCTACTGTGAATCAGGCACTGTTTTAAAGTCATTTTGATGTACTAATTTAATTTACAATTAAGTGTAACTGAATTTCAGACTAATCCAAACAGCTAGTTAGCCAGTGGGTGGCAGAAATGAAACTCAAGCTTACTGAGCTCACATCTTCTGCCTCTTAGCAGCTACACTTTCTATTTAACCATTGCATAGCACGCCAATCACAAGACAATGGTTATGAGCATGACTCAAGAGTCGATTGTTATTATTAATATGGAATATTAGAGTTTGGAGGCCATCTGTTTCATTTTGCAACTATGGGAACTGAGAAGCTCGAAGGTTAAGATACTTGTCTATCATTTCTCACTAAGATGAATCTTCACATTTTTCCTATATACAATGGTGTCAATAACCATTAAAGATAGAGTGCTATATATTTCCAATCTTCAAAAATGGGAAATATTTCAAAACATACTTTTAAGACAATTTTGAAAGTTATCAAATTTTTTTATGACAAATAACCAACGAAGATCATGTATCACTTAATTTCTATTCCGTGACTTAATTTTATGTAAATAACTAAACACATATAGTACTTCAGAACCGAACAAGATATTTTTAGGACATTGGTTATGTGGAATAAATATTCCTGAACATCTGTTGAATGCAGAAAAGTAGATACAGGCCTTTAGGATACACATGCATGAAAACAAATTGAAATGTACTTAAACCATGTTATAAAACAAAAAGTTTTACTACAGACAGAAACTTTAAAAAGTCATAGTATTTTATTTTCTGCTTTCTAATAGTGACATAAAATTTATATATTTTGAATGAATACTTTTTGGAAAGCAGTATATTGATTTCACTTTTATTTTTATATACATAAAAGCAGCTTATAATTGTACCAAATACAAATGAACAAACACTTTATTGCACATAGAAAATACTTCACATAAGTATTGCACATGACAAAGCTGATTAGGACAGACACAAACTTGTCAGATGAGACCCTGATATTATTCCAGGGTTGAACAATACAGAATATTTCCTGAAAAGGTTTCTCACCCCACATATTGCACATTTTCTAATATTTTTTATGTGCTTTACACATACCCTTCATAGTCTTTGCTTTTGTCTCTTCTTTGAAAAACGTTAATGGAAGATGCTAAAGGCCAAGTAACATGTACTATTGAAAAAGACAAGCCTGCAATTTAGGAAATTTAAAAGTAAAAGGTCAACATTATTCTTTGGGGGAAAAATGACTAACATGGAAAATTTCTGCAAATACAGGGAAATATTACAAAACTTAGTTCCATGAGCGTATGTCCATTTATGAATTTTTTCTAAAATTTAAGAATTCCCTTAAAATTACTGGCTGTGTTACCAGTCAAAATTCCATTTATTTACATTCAGTTTTTACTGTCACTATTCAACTCTTTCACATAGTGCAAATGCATGAGATGCACTCACTGTTGGTAGTTATTCAACAATAAATAATAACTTTAAAACTAGTTATTTTATTATCTGCGTGATTTTTAAAAATATAAAGTGCATCCAAAGACTTTATAGTCATTCTTGGACATGATTATCCATCAACCTGTGATATTTTCAGCTACTGGCAGAAAGAAATCACAAAACAGATTTTCCTGGAATTTCTCTTCCTTCTTTCCCACAGTTCTGCATGGAAGACAATTTCCAAAATAATACAGAACTCGTCCATCAAGTCTTGATAGAAATTTCTGACCCTAGAGCAGCATCCATCGATACAGCTTTCCTTTAGTTCAGTGGTACAGTGGGCTAAGGAAATGTGTTTCCTCATCATCTGGAGGGTTTGCTGCAGATCCAGTATAAACTCTGCTCACATGCTGTGCTGCTGACCTCTCTGCTGCTCAGAAATGCACAGTTCTCAGACCTGCTGAGGTTGAACCTGCCAAATGGTAAAGTCAGAATTATTTTCAGTTCCTTATTTCTGTTTAGTTCCATGAAAATACAATTTATGTTTACATCTCTTTTTCTTTTCTTTTCTTTTCTTTTTTCTTGGTAGGAAATATGAGACAAGTCAACCACGAACATCATCATGATCTCTGTAGGGAAAATAGATAAGAAGTGACAGGAATGTATGGAAAAAGGACACAAAACTAAGAGCAAAGTGTTCTGTTCATTTGACTGACTTATCACCAAAGAGATGGTTCTTTGTCACTTTTAAATTCATAGATTCTTCAAGAAATGCTTCCAAAATTTTATGCATTAAGCAAATACACATACTTGTGCATAGCTTTAGGTACTTTACAGCCCCTACAGCCCACCTGCAGATGTGGGACCATAGGAAAGTTAATAAGAATTCCTTTACTAGACAGCTCAGTTTAAGTCTTGATACTGCATCAGTGTTTGTCATAAAACTATTAAGAAAGTAAAAATTTTAAGTTTTAAAACTATTAAGAAAACTTTGGGTTTTCAGATCACTACCAAGCTTATAAAATGTCTTTCAAAATTTAAAATGTAGCCAGGGATTTAGCTCAGTGGCACAAGTACCTGCCTGGCAAGCATGAGGTCATGAGCTTGATTCCTGGTACAAAAACAAAAACAAAAAACAAAAAACAAAACAAAACAAAAAAGTAAGAAGGAAAGAAAGAAAGAAAAAAAAAATGTAAAATGCAATTTAAGTATAGGTAATGAAAATAGAATTAGTATGTCTAATTCTGGGCTAAGTTTTCCTTAGGTTCATAGAAACTCATAATTAGGCTTTAAAAATATTGTTCTTTATCCTCCAGGCAGAGGAAAGTTGAGGGAAAAAAAGGAAGTTTTTTCCCCAGGAAAGATTTTATCAGTCATCATCATAATTATTTTTGGACCACTTTTAAGATAAATCTATTACAATCACTGCCAGGAAAAAGATTATATATAAATTTATTGTATGGTTTTAAGTGGCTAGAGAAAACACTATAATAAAACCTATCTTTGAAAAATTTTAAATAGTATAAACAAAAGAAATTGTTACAGCTGTCCTCATGAGTAGATTACTTAGCCTTTATATCTAACAGAGGTTTGGAAGAAGTAAAGCTGAAAAAAGAAGTAAAAATGAAACAAGAAAATCTTCCTGAAGTGATAGCTTGAGGAAGAAAAAGAGAATTCCTGATACTTACCAGTGGTTAAATTCTTTGCCATCTGACCATTTCCAAGTCTGACCAGTTTCATTTTTCAGCCCAATCCAGTGTTCAGCTCTACCCACATATCGTTGTAGAAAGGTCTTAAAGCACAAATAAGTTTTTATATTAAACAATTGACTGAGTTAAGTATTTAATACAATTGTTTCTCAAAAGCTACAATTTGGGATATGAAGGCTAAGTTAATTTCTTATTAGTCCTGCACGGAATCAGCTTTTTGAGATTTCTAATCTTTGATGCTAAGCAATCAAATCCCTTTAAAAGACTATATTGAAGTTTCATTTTTATTTTAGACGTATCATCTAGCTGTGACAAAAATTCTTTGCATGTGAGTTTTTTTCACTTAAAGGAATAGAAGGAAACCATAGATTAAATATGCAAAATAAAATAGCAGCATTTTATCAGCTTGTTTTTAATCTTACCAAGTCCTTTTTAGAATCAATGACAGCAAGAGTAGCACCATCTTCAGAACAAGAGTTTTTAGCTGAGGTCCAGCTCTTTGCTGTGGTGGAAAAGAAGTAGCATTTCCTGTGGTATGGAACCCACTCATCAGAGCACGAAGACACATGGCTCTCTGATGACATGGAGAACTCATACTGGCCTGGACAGTTGTATTTTCCCACTGTGAACAGGAAAGTGATTTGTTTAGTAGCAGAAGAAACCAAATACCCTCATCATGTAAACTTGATGTAGAGAGAAGCTGTACTGTGAGAGGTGATGAAGGGAATGCATTTTGAGAACAGTAAGAAAGAAGCAGATGTCCATCTGCCTGATCTTTCATTGTGTCTAATCATGATTGGAGGGGGTCTCAGCGTAAGAGGTGCCTCTTTTATTCTAATGTAAGAAGCAGGGAGGAAAATGGTGGCGGATGAGAATCCAGAAAATGCTCCTTGGACTGAAAAGGTAATGGGCATTGTAAATTTCAAGTAAAAGTTTGAAACTAATTGCAGAAATATAGGAATTTGAAGATATAGTGGGTACAAAACTCAATTGAGAGATTAGGGAGAGATTAACTATATCAGGCAACTAATTCAAAGAACAAAAAATGTCTTCTTAAAGTTGTAAAATTTCCTGTTTGCAGAAGTTGTAAATATGTTTCGGTATGCATGCTGTTATAACAGGTATTTTCCATGATTCCACTGCTCATGCTCAGGGAGGTTTGAGCTTCTAGCTCTTGTCTTAATAATCTAAAGCACCATCATGTGGCTTTGCAATTAAAGATAAGAGACTGGTTCTTTTACTTATATTAATCTATGGCTATATCGTTTTTCCTGCTGTGATAAATGGAAGGTACATATATTTCTCTAGCTAAATATCTATTCTTTAAATTTCAAATTAGCCCCCTTTCTTCTAGATGTACATATCTCTAATTTTCTCCTAAAGTAATGTATAAATTTTAAACACTTAAAAGTATCATGGTAATCATTCAAGGAACATGGAACTATATTTATTCTTCATTAAGAATTTGGCCATGTATTATAGATGACATAACCCAAAATTAAAATTTCTGATTAATTGGACCAGGTAAATACCTACTGATTTCATCTATGCTTAGAACTAGAAGGCTTTGAGAGAAGATGAGTGAAGACTCACCTGATAGGGCAACAAGAGCAATGATTAAAATGGTGATGAAGACCACAACCAGGACAGCACACGGGATGGGAACTTGAAGAGACCCTTCATGTTGTGCTTCACAATGGAGGCTGGTGGCATTATCTGAAAAGGAGACAGGTGGTGATGAATTCAGGTAGACTGTTAAGTTTAGACTTTTGGCAATATTTTGAATCACTTAAATTTTTAAAAAAGTAGTGTTTTCCCATCTCCTCTTGAATGTCACATATATGTGAAATATGACATTTGAGTGCAGCCAAAGAAGCTGTTATGCTGACAAGGAGAACAGTGGTTGCATTGATGTGTACAGGAAAGGTTATTTAACAGGAATGGGACACTGCACCTTCTAAGATGAACAGACTATTCAAGTATTCATATAGCAGTGGCTACATAATTACCATAACCTATCATTTGTACATTCATGTGTACAAATTATATTGCAATGAAAAAATACATATTAATGTGAAATATTTGAATTTTCTAAATGTTGCCACAATTATGGAGGAAACATAGCTATATTATAAAACAGATATTGAGTGAAAGTCAATTTTTCATTTACCCTTCCATATAATGATAAAATAATGTCAAAAATTTCTTTAACCAATAAGAGATACTTCTGTAGAAGGATTTAGAAGGGTAGACATCTGCTGATAAATGAATAAAAGTTAATAATGGGAAAAAAGGGAAAATAATTTTGTGGTTCAGATTTTGGACCTTGCTTTCAAAGAATGAACTATCAAGATTTTTTTTTAAGAAAAAGACTCCCCCAACCATATTGGTATGTTCTCAAATTCCCTATTATGATTACTAATTATGCTCTTAAAAACTGAAATGTGAAATGGACTGACTGGCATTTAAAGAAAAACTTTCCAAATACAAAAATATCCTGTTTTTTAAAAATATGGATGGTTTCATAACTAAAATGATGTTTATATAACACTTACCTTGAAGTGTATGTATTTTTTCCACATAAAACATTTCTCTAAGGGTAAATTTCACGAATAAATGTTGCTTTCTTTGCAGCCACTATCAACATCAAATTTTGCTGCTTCTAGAGGTTCTTTTCTCCTGCACACTTCTCTTCCAGATTTTGCAAGAGAAGTCTTATTTACTCTTATCTAGGTCTATTTCTCTGCTTCCCCAAAAGCAGTCTTTGGTAGGTCAGGTACCAAGTTCAGAGATCTGTCTAGTTTCATTCTCAGCATGTGAGTCAATCATGCTGCTTGGACTCAAGGCTGCAGTACTCAGCCTCCTCAGGAAGCACTCAAACATCCAAGTAACTAACAGATCTAGAGGTTAGCTCCACCCGTTGGTCCACCCAGGATGGAAGCTATGGAGGGTGACTCTCAGGTGACATTTTATTTACATTATTGAGGGCTACTATTAACCACAAACCACAGTTTGTCTTGTCACCTAGGGGACAAAATATTTCCCTACATTGCTGCCCTGATGATAGATTCTCTTCATTAACGGAGAAACTGAAACTAGATCTACCTATTTGTTACCTATTGAATCACTCAAGAGTGATACTGAATGATTGTTCATACTACCAAAACAGCTACAGGTGAAGAATAAATAGCCAGCAGAAAATTGTGATGATCCTTGGTAAAATTAAGAATTTCTACATCATGTCCTCTCAACTATGCTTTCTATAGTTCAATAATTTTATCATTTTTTTTTCCTTAGCTGCTCAGTGGAACCACAAAGCTGTGGCTCACCCAGTTGCCGAGAAATTTATGTGACTTGTACTTTTTATCCACAATTGATTTTATGTTCTTAAACAAAAGTTGGGTTCATCAAAGGTAACTGATACTTTTCCACAGTAAGACAATATAATAGATGTACCCTCAAAATCAGTTTCTTCCCCCAGATATTGTTTTGGCTGCTGTTTCTGGTGAATCACTTCATTAACTGGATAGTTTTTGCTTACAATAAACTCTAATTTGTAAGTACTAGTGCTTTGGGACATTCATTCAGTAGGGTGGAAGAGGAATTAAAAAAATCAAGAAAGCTTACAGAAACAAATCAATGAAAAAATTTGGATACGGGACATAGAATAGATACATAGATACAGCAAATAGAAAAGAGGATATTCATAAGATGATAGCACTGTGTTGAAAAATAAAAGAAAGTACAAAAAATAACCAGCTATATAGAATTTGAAGCCAGTGATTAGAAGAGTGACATGGAAGAAATGAACAAAAGTGATTTCCATAAAAAATATCAAAATAGAAGACTGAATTTTTGAGAACTCTATTTTTTATATTCTCCCCATAAAGTACCACTGGATGCTGTAAATTTTTAGGTGGTTTTATAACGGTTCTTCCAAAGTCTGAAATCCTGCATACTTCTAGCAACTGGAGAATGCTGTCCTGAAAATACAGGATGAGGTGACAGAAAGCAAACAAAGGTACAAGGAAAGATAACCAAGAATGTGATTATTTAAATGGACAATTGAATTTTCTATAGGAAGAACAAACATTTCCTGGAGTGTGCACAATGGTGGATATAGACATACAATGGGGTGCAGGTGGGCTTGGGCAGGGAGTTTTACACTTAAATCTAGAAGTTGAGATGATATAAACTGATTTAAAGCAAAATATCTTTAAAGATTTTCTGAAATTCACCCTTGTAATATACTCTCAAGTATTTCACAGTCTCACAGATGAAACGGTACTGTATTTACCTCTTTCCAGCTACTCCTTTATGCTTAGTGAAATAGAATCTGTCCAAGTACTCTGAAAGGCTGTCACATTTTCTTCCCTAACGACCTTCTATGTGACACAGAGACATATCACTAGTACATAAGAAATCAACATTTACTTACCTTTTTTCTCTTTCTCCTGATGCAAAGAACTAGTCTCTGTTATGGGACAGTCTTCAGAGTTCATCTTTGCTCTCAAGATCACCAGTGAACTTCAAGTCAAGTCAGCCTGCAGACAATCTTACTTACAGCTCTTGTTCATCTGGGGTTCTCTGAGGCATCTCAACATTTATATCCGTTAGAGTATCTCCGCCCCCTTCCTTTTACCTCTAGCTTGCCCAGCTCAGCCAGTTCTCTTTAATTCATGCTCCAGTGGCCCAGACATGGACGGTGTGTTGCGGTGAGGTGTGGGTTTCCCTGGCCATCTGAAATGTGGTTTTTCACAACTGTAGGTGTGTCGTGAAGACAAGAGTGGGATTTTCCCAAACTCAGAAACATCCATCTTTAAGATTTTTTTTAAAAAAACAAGCAATGTAGGAGATAGTATAATCTAAGTGATAAATTAAAGTTTAGAGATCCCTTTCTTTTGCATGTGAATAGTTTAGAGACAAGTATAACATTTTCTTAGAATCCCATTCATTGATTTATTCATATATTTAATGACTACTATTTATTGAATAACTGTTACATACTTGATAAAGTTTGGGGCCAAAGGATTTATTGTTCAGTGAGAATTTTTAAATCTCTGTCCTTAGGGATATTTCTCTGGCCTGAAAATGTTTTACTTAGGAAGATATAAATACAGTAGCTTTCAGAAGTATGCCATTCACCCCTTCCCTGGGGACTAGTTCTTTTAAGGTATCATTTAGTTAAGTAGCTGTCTTAATGCAGGAAATAGAAAGCTTGTGGTCTGGAACTTCCTTGCCATGTGCTAAAATTGTTTATCTTAAATTACCTCTTTCATTCTGTCTTGCTAATGTCTTTGCCATGTTTCACTGTCGTTTAGACTGTTTCTCTTCTACTTCAGTAACATCTTATTCTAATTGTCAACTATATCTTGTAGGTTACTCTGTTTGGTTATGGTTGAAACTTGTATAAAAAACATACTGTCACGGCGTTGATCTCATCTAAATCAAACATATTCTACATAGAAAGTCTATGAACGGGATTTCAGAGGTGGTGATCAAGATAGCAGAGATAGTTAATAAATTTGGTTTCAAACATTTTATTATTAGTATTTCTTTTTAGAATAAAGTGCCTTCAGCAAAAAACCATAGTGAAAATACTGTGCTTGGTGTGTTGGAAACAGCATTTAGAGAAGTGTGTTGGGTGATCAGGTATATTTGTCTACCCAAGACTCAGTGGTACACACTGGGAGAAAAATCTCTTTGCTTCTACTTCATCTTCATAAAACCTTCTCTCAGTAACAGCGGGAAGGAAGTTTTTAAGTAAGTCTTAATGTTTTGGTGAGATATTCAACTTGTATTCCTTTCAACCTGGAAGGCTTCCTATCAAATGTACCATAAAATCCAAAGACCTTATAGTTATAAGGATTTGTACATTGAATAGCCCCTCACTTCCCTCCCCCGCAGTGCCATTTTCCCTATTAATCACTACCCTTTCCAATCATAACCTTTTGGCGTGGTACAGAAATATCAAACATACTATCACTACAGCATCTTTACTTTTTCCCTGAAAGTTTCTTCCTATATCTTTTTTTTTTTCAGGCACGGGGGATCGAACTCACAGCCTCGCACCTGCCAGACAGACGCTTACGCCACTGAGCCAAACTCCTGGCCCTAGTTTATTGAGGCAGGGTCGCACTATGTAGCTCAGGCCAGCCTTGCGCTCTCATTGTAGCCCAAGTGGACCTCGAACTCACAACGCTCCTCCTACCTCAACCTCCCCAGTGCTGGGATTAAAGGCGTGCGCCACCATGCCCGGCTTCTTCCTACATCTACTCACGTCTTGCTTTCGCTTCTATTTAGTTCACTCTTCATTCAAGGGCCACCTACCTGGAGAATTCTTCACATATCATTGTATGTGAAATGGAACAATACACTTTATGCTACCACACACATTTTTCTTTATATCAGTGTCAATAACCAGTGCTGCATCATCGTTTATCATAACTTTCCATACTAGACGCTAAGCTGACTGATGAAAAGGACTTTGATTTGCCTCTTTTGGGTCTTTAACATCTTTTCAGAGTCACTGGAAACTATGAATTCAATGGAAAATTATTGAATGAATGAATGAATATCAATTAATGAAAATGTATTACAAAGATATAAAGATAAAGTTATTTACAAAGATATAAAATATGGAATGATATGCAGGGATGTTTGTAGGATTGTGTATTTCAGAAGTATATGGGTTTAGACTTCCCCTGGACAGTAAGAGTTTGCATGAATACCATGGATGGATAACAAAGGAGGAGTTAAATTTGATTCTTAGAGGAATTTTAACCTTTATTGCTAACATTTTCTGTCAATTTCTTTGGGTTAAAGCAACTTAGAGCTTTTAAAAGTTTTTTGTCTTTGCAGAGTTGGGAGATCTTGGTTAACAGCCACACTGTAATTGATTTCACACACCTTGTTGTGAAGAATGCATGACATAATATCACTGCTATAAATGTGCAACATTTCTTAAAATCTCTTCCTTGTCTGTGGTGTACAAAGATAATCAAAGAAAATGTCTTTTCACACAGTGATTACCTTTCCATATATCTTCTCCACACGCAAAGAAGGACTTCTTGCAAATTGATTAAACTAAACTAGACATAATATCCCATTTTTTTTGCAATTATTAATGTATCTTTTCCCTTTTGGTGATTTATTTATAAGTGGAAAATCTCATTTCCCTAGCTGGATATGATTATCCTTGAAATTTGAATGTTATGGGACAGTTTGGCAAATTAACATCATAAAACATTTTCAAGGCAGACAATCGTCTTCTATCATTTTCATTCTTGCCTTTTTGCCTCAGGCCGACCACACTGTCCTTTATTTTCTTTCCTAGAGAAGTTGAACTTTTTTGTTTCATTTTATAAAACATGTTCTTCTTGTTTCTGTTCTCAGATTTTTTCGCAGCTAATTCTTTCTCTTCATTTATATATAACCCCATGTATTACCTCCTCAACGAGACCTTTCCTGATCACCTATATGAACTGCCTCCTATTAACCCCTATTTATTACTTCAGTTTCTTTTAGTTTATAGAACATATTGTCTTCTGAAATTCTATAGTTCGTTTTTTTATATAATCTCTTAAGGTCATGTGATCTGTGAAGGAATTTGAATATTGAAAATTTGATACCCATGTAATTCTGGAAAACCTACTAAGTTTTGGTTTCATTATTTCTAAATTGCAAATATTGATAGACAATTTATAAAATATTTATGAGGAAAAATTATGATTAGAAAATGAATGTTCTGCCATAATGTTTATAATATATTAGATAAAGAGATGGAAGTTGGATATAAGTCATGAAAAGAGAAAGTTCTTCATTTGACATAAGGTACTAAACGATAGTAACTGAGAAGTTGCAGCATAACTGCTGATGCAATGTGTTGTGTCCTTCGTCTGTCTGAAATTCAGACAGACAGAGGAAGCTGCTGTCTCCTATTACCATTTCTAACCGATTTCACAGCACTAGGATGCTTGCTGCCATGATCAAGTTTTTTTGCTTCTTCAACTATAATTAGGTGAATAGATACTATACACATTTATTTATAAGTGTATGTATGTATATATATATATATATATACAAAAAATAATTGTTACATATATATTTCACATGTATTTCATTAGCTATAGACATTGATCAAATGCTTACCTTTTGGGGACATTTTTCTCCCCCTGTCTTTATGGAATCAACCAAAGTATTTTATTGAAATCAGAATTTAGGGTGGGAGTGAGGGTGGAGGAGAAGGCAGTCATTGCAAACCAAGAAGTAGACAAATTACCAAGAATGTATGAATCAGCAGGGTTTATAGAGTTATGCAGCTCAAGGTTCTTCATGAGAGCCTTAACTTTGTTGCAAAATTAATTCTTTTTCTTCAATATTCTTTCCCCTTCCACAACTTACTCCGTGCTTCTTATTTCTCCTTTCTTTTCCGCTCCTTTCCTGTCATCTCCTTTCCCCCACTTCTCTCTTCTCTGCTCTTTCCTGCCCGCTTCTCCTCTCCTCACCTCTCCTCTTTCCTTCCCCCCACCCCGCTTTGCCTCTCAAGTGACATAAATCTCCCTTTGTTTCAAGAAGCAGTCAATTTAAATTCATGGAAAAAAAAATGAACTTTGAATGGTACTGCCTGGCACCATGTCTCTGATACTGGCTGTCCCTTTGTAATTAGTAATAGCATATCATTCACTTGTAGGAGTGGCCTGTTGGGTATGATAAATTATCTGCTCATCATGCTAATCTAGGAAATGGGTCAAATTAAAGTACAGAAGGTCACGATTCAGCATGTGAGAGATTTTGAGACCAGACAGTTGACCCCATGTGTGCTCAGCCCTGATGAGATTAATTCTCTAAAGTAAAGAAGAACATAAAGAAATATAAAGAAACAGTTTGTGCAGTTTCTCTTTCTACAACACACAATGGTACATTATCCAAATTTCAATTTTTTCAAAGATATTTATTTTATAAATAATAATATATCAATAAAGTAAGCAGTATCTAAAATGAAATTAATGGTAATCTCTATATTATAGCTTATATCTAGATATTCCCCTGAAATCTCATGTGCTTGTACATGGGGCTTTTTGGAAGTGGCTGAATTTAGGGTGTGTGAATATGGGTTAAGGGTGTGTGATAATTGAACTAGCCCATTGATTGGCTTAGTGTAGTTCTAGGTGTGGAAAATGGAAGGTCCAATCTGGGTGTGAGTAGCACCACCCAATAGACTTTTAGTTTGGATGAGATATCCTGCCTGCCCTGACATGGACTGTTTCTCCTCTGCCATGCTGTCCTATCTTTGGGTCAGCTGACTATGGACTGAAACCTCTATAAACTGTGAGTGGAAATAAAGCTTTCCCCCTTCAATTTGTGTCAGATATTTTGTCCCAGCAGGAGCAGCAGCAGCAACAACAACAACAACAAGAACAAAACACTGAGACACTATTATTATTAACAATTCATAGCTAGTTGAGAAAACTGAGGCTTAGAGAAATTAATGCCTGGACCATGTAGGAAGCCAGTAGGGCACCAAAACCTAGAGTAGCTCCTTTTCATGGGTGACCATATATGAAGAATCCGGGGGAAGGTTTCAAAAAGGAAATGAAGTAATGTTAGCTAGATGCAAAGCGCTGCAGGGAAGGCAGGATATACAGTCCTTATCAGACAGCAGCTGCTCTAGTGACACATGTTCACAAAGACCACAAACTTCCGACCCAAGGCAATTTCCGGAGAAAAGCTGCTCATCATTTAAAAAAAATTATGTACTTTTTTCTTTCAGAATGTGAATTAGGTTTTTGAATGCCTTTAATCTACTTGTGAATCAAAGCTTCAATTGATATGCTCCATCCTTTATTAAATTAAAGACATTATACAAATTGATAAAGTTTATTTTTAAAGGACAGGTGTGTATGTTTTTGAGTTGGTTACCATAAAAAGTCAGTAAAGATAACCATGAGTAATGGGGAATTTCCCATTCTAAACACTTTCCAGCAGTCTCTGCTTTCTGGGTTAACTCTTTGAACTTTCTTATTTTCCTCTATGATGAAACATTTTACACATAAAAAGGAGTTTGGAAAGTCTGAGTTGGTATGTTTCTTCTTGACTTGAGACGGTGGAGGTAAAAACACTGTGTTCAGAGTCTGTAATTCTTTATGAATAGTGAAAGATCAGTTCAGATAAACACTGCAGTCAAATACTGACTATTAGTGCATGTCACAAACTATTTTCGGGCTTCATACATGTGCAAAACATTTTTAGGGGCTAGTTTCAAAGACAATGGTGTGGGAATGGTAATTTGACATAGAAATTTTAGGACAGACTACAGGTTAATAAAGGAATATAAGGATAATTTGTATTCAAGTCTTGCTTGGTAGATGCATAATTAATTTTAAAAGAAGCTATGTATCTCACCTCCTGATTTGCATAGTGGTATAACAACTTCCAAGCAGAAGACCTTTAGGACTTTGACCATTCCTAGAGAAGGCTACTCTGACATTCATATGTCCTAAAATATTTCTGATGGGTTGAATTGGATTTCACTGAGGCAAGATGTTAGAAAATGAAAATGAAGTCCACAAAAGAGAATTCACCAGAAAGCATGAGTAGTTAAGACAGACATGAAAAATAGTAATACTGTATTATGAATAACTTTAAGATATTATACTTGATAAAGTAGAAAGAACAAATGTTTTTTAAAAAAAAACCTTTACAAAACTGTCAAAAGAAGAAATAAAAACAACTGATTTTTTAAACTATTAAATAAATTGAACCCATAATTAAATATACCTTATTTGGAAAAGCAATTAAAAAAAGAACAGTAAAATTCTCAGACCCCAGAAGGTATTATGGTGCAATCTGCAGCACACATAAAAAGAACTAATGAATTACAATTCTTTAAGCATAGTGGAAGATCAAATTAATAAAACAATGCAGTTGAATACTAACCAGCCTATTCTACTCATGCAAAGAAATGCAAATAATTTTTAGAAATGAATCTAGAAAATTGAATTCAGCAATATATAAAATAATATATCACAGGAAAACTGTTTATTTCAAGAATATGTTTTATTTTCTCTAAAAGTCACTCCAAAACTTGCCACATTAACAAATTAGAAGGAAAAAAATGATTATTTCAGAAGATATAAAACAAAAGATTTTGATAAATGTACTCCTAAAATCATGATAATGAAAATCCATAGCACACAAGGATGAACTGCTTTTGATTTATAGCTTATTATAGAGAAGGGGAATCTATAGAGAACATTATACTTAATTATGACTAATTGAGTACATTTTCCTGTGAAATCAAAGATGAGACTAGATGTACAATATCTCAATTATTCTAAAAGTGTTTGTGCTAATATAATAATGTACTGAAGCTAAACAAAAGTAAAATATGAACTCATAAGGATTGGAGAAAAGAGTCAAATTACTTTAAAATTATTATTATTTGAGAGAATTTTGGAATCACATAAGGCAATAGAAAATTCTTTACTCTTTTCTCTCAATGAGGACATCTTACAAATTATAGTACAATGTCACACCGAGGATATATATATTCAGATAAATTAGAGAACAAATCTTTTACCACATGAATTCTTTCTGTCCTTTTTAAGCCAAAACCATTTCCCTCCCTCTCACAAATAGTTATAAAATAATTTAGAAAGTGTAATGTTACTATACAGATAGACATAGATAGTGTAACATATATATATATTTATATATATGTTATATATATATGAATAGAACAGAGAGGCCATAAAAATACTCTTTGATAGGCAAAGCCTATCTTATGAAACAAGTGATATTACTGACCACAAATGAGACCATGCTCTTTCCAGTAAGAATGCTAGGACATTAGAAGCCCAACTGAGAAATAATAGCTTGACACTTTAGGTAACATATAAAAATGACTTCTTTGAAGGTTGTAGACTGAAATGTGAAAAGAAGACTGATAAATATTTATTATCATTGTAATCTTTAGCCTAACATATTCATAATAAAGCAAGTGATATTTCAGTATAACATAATAGCAATGTCCCTTGCTGAGAGAATAACCAACCTCTTTCCTCTCCCACCATGTTTTTCTCTACTAAAAAGCACATACTTGCACATGTAAAATTAATTTTAAAGTGACTAAACATGGCAACAGTAATTTATGGATATATCATTGTTCAATATATTCTGTATGAGTTTCATCTGACTACTTTTTAAAAGTGGCTTCAAACTTATTAACTTTTATTGTTATGCCCATAAATTTTGCTGCTTGTCTAGTGAAGTAGTTGCTTAACCCAATTTTACCTTTTTCTCTCATTCATATTACAACTAGAGTTGAGGACGAAAGCTCCAGCTTCTTGGTTCCCAACAGACCAGACTGAGCCAACAGTCCAATAATGTCAGTCGAGGAGATGAGTAGTGTTGAAGGTCCAAAAAGGAGCTTTAATCAGCATGACCATGGCGGGAAGCACAGATAAAGGGATCTAAACTGAGTCATCAAGATGTTTATAGGAACTTTGGGATTTTATAGAAAGTGGGGAACATAAGCAAAGGTTGGGAATTTGCATACCTGAGTTGTCTCCATAACTGGCAGGAAAGGCACTGCAATCCTGCTCAAGGTGTTTGGTTGATCAATATTTTAGAACTGGTTTCAGGAGGTCCTGGAAGAGCCACTGCCACTTGAGGGGGTAATTTGAGATAAATGCTTCTATTTTGGGGCAGCCTCAGTTCCCACTTGGAGGTGTGAGCTCATCATGGGGTGGACTGTGAGGTCCACCTATTCCTGGAATCTGAGACAGCTGTAGGTTAAACACAGTGACTCTAGACTTCTAAGTGTTGCATAAGATTGTCTGGAACCTGACAATGTGAAGTCTAGCAATCAAATAGATGTCCCCAGCATCCTAAAAAGTAGTTATTTTCATTTTAGTGTCTTTAACTGACAAGGATGAGATAAACTAGGTAAATTTGGGGCTTCAATTATAAAGTAAATACAACTCTGCAATGAGTTAATGGGTTGTAGTTTGAAGGATGCAGGAGTGATGTGACAATCTTAATAGTCAATTTGATTGGTTTGGATGCCACCCACGGGATTAGAAAAGTGCTGTTCTAAGTGTGTCTAGGTAGGTTATGGAAGTACAACTTTTGGTCTGTATATGATAACTTTCCCATTCCTCTCTGGCACTCTTCCTCCACTCTGCTTCACAGCCACCATGAACAAATTTGCTACCCAACACCCTTCCACCATGATATTCCTATCTTGGTGACAATCAACCAGGGATTAAATCATCTGAAGCATAAATCAAATAAACTTCTTTTTCTTTAAGTTGTGGGTATCAGATAACTTTTTCTAGCTGTGGGTCAATGGATTAATACAAGGGGTATTTTAGACAGGTACAACAAATCTTTGGTTCAAGTAAGTAATTTGTTCATCAGAATAACATTTTAATGTTAAACAATGTGACTTTTGAAATAATATTTTCAGATATTTAACTATTTGCTTTGTCTATACGGATGTTATTGGTGTTACAATCCTGCCTTGGAAGTGGTAAAACAGAAAAACTAGAATTCCCTTATGCAGCGAAATTATTTAAGGACTATAAATACAATCTTTATAGTCAATTTTAAACTAATTTCTTTAGTAAGTGATAAAATTATTTTGAAGACTCTAATGTTAAAGTTTATAACCTACAATAATAATAATTGAAAGATTTACCATAAACAAAATAAAATAGCAAAGAAATCAACTTTAGTTATTAAGGATGGTTTTAGTTACATGATATCAAAATGACTAATAACTTCTGCTATTGTATTGAAAGAGTTAAAAGAAGTAAAGCAATTCACAGGTGGTTATATTAATGCAAGTGAAATTTCTTTTTTGTGAGTTATGGTTTCAAGATTAAACTTCTTCTAGAAGAAATAACTTAATGACAAAGATTTAAGGGATTTGGTAAACCCTAGAAAAAAAGGCATATTCATCTTTCTTGGTAAAACAATGCTGTGGTACTAATATAACAAATAGAGGAATCAATCCAAAAAGTAGGTCTCTACCTAAATCTATGGCAATGGGTAGTTTATTGTGGGCAATAAAAACTACTGAATTTTCTCCTATTTCTAATGAATAGTACTGTAATTGTTTTATGTTGACACATCATTAATCAATATATCAATTGAATGTACAAATACATTTTATTGCTTAAGTTTCTGAGCACTATAGTAGATACACCAAACCAGATACAAAGAAATGTTTAACCTAGTTCTAGCCCTCTAAGGTCTGACAACCCGAAGAGCAAAAACAAAGCCACAGATTTAAATACATTAAGAAGTGAAATAAATTGCAAAACAATGATAGAAATATAATTCCCTACTGAATCATTTGCTAAATGAAAGGGTTAGGTTAAAAATTCTATAGGGATGAAATAAGTCACCTCAGGATACATTGGTAGGTCACACTCCTCAGAGGAGTAAAAGGAAATGGATAGAAACTGAAAGCAGAAATAATTTAATAACATATCATTGCAATAGTCTAAATGTGAGGTGATTAATAGAATATAGAGACTGTATAGGGAACACACTGAAAGGAGTCAAACAAAAGATTATGGTAACTTAAAAATGTAAAATGCAATAAAGGGGCAATAAAGATGACTAAAATACTCAGAATGAAAAGAATATCCTCCTTACCTAGCTAATGTGTTTATGGAGTGTTTTAACCCAAATAAGTATATGCTTTCTAGTTTTTCCAAATGTGATATGCAAAATATTTCCAAGCATAAATACAACCACATTTTATCACCTTTTAACCAAGTATATTTTACATGCCTATTATACATTTTTCCACACCAATATCATAGATTCTCTTCTAGTCAAATATCAAAATGACCCCCATCTGTTGCATATATCTAGTTAAATTTTTATTTTCTTATTAAATGGAACCCATTTATGTGATTCCTTTAATATTGCATATACTCTTCAGAAATCTTCCATGTAAATATAATAGCAGGTTTAACTGGTCTTATAAAATGACTTACATTCACTATTATTCTAAAAGAAAGTTTATGTGTGCTTGGTATTATTTATTTGAGTTTTTAAAAGAAGTGACCCATGAAATCCTCTGGATCCAGGGAGGATTTACTGATTATTTTGATTTTTTTAAGGATTTATTTCTAAGGCAATTTGATTTTCTCAATAGATAAAAGACTATTCTCTGTTTCTGTATCAATAATAAATTGCAATTTCAAGGATTTGGGCCATTTCATTTAAGGTATTGAGTTTGTTTGTATGTTACATGTTTTTAGTATCCTTTTACTCTGTAACAGTGGCAACAATTCCTTTTCCATTCCTAATATTTACGATTTGTATTTATTTATTTTTCCTTCATCTTTCCATTTCCTCTGCTTCTCTCTTTTTTCTTGGTTACATAGGAAATTATTTATTAAAAATGCATCTGTTTTTCATGATAGATATCTTTTTGTTTTCTGTTTTACTTATTTCTGCTCTAATCTTAACTTTCTTTACTAATTTAGGCTTAAATTTGTTTCCCTCCCTAGGGTTTAAGGTACAACCTGGGATCATTAATTATAGAATTATTCTTCTTTTGTAATTATACATGAATAGAGGTAATAAACTATGACTTGTGGGTCAAAGTCCTCTTCTCATCCCTTTTAATAGATGCAATGTTTTTGAAATGCACCCACCTCCACTTATTTGCATATTGTCAATGCCTGCTTTTGGTCTACAACAATAAATGTGAGTTTTTGTGACAAATGTTATATGTCTTGAAAACCTTAAAACATGACTATTTAGAACTTTGCACACACACAGATTTTGTAGGTGGTTGATTTAAAGCTAACAAGTAAGAAGTATTTTACATCTCTCCTCGAATTTTGGCTATGCTTTAGGTAATACTGTGTATGATACTTTCAAACATTTTTGGAAGGAGCCAGACCTATTTCTTTGGGAGATGTCAGATTTCCATGACAGAAACTGTGCTTTGAGAAGTCTTTATGTCTTTCCTGGATTTGAACTTACCATCTTCCTGATCAGCTTCTCAGAATGTCTAAATTAGAAGTATGTGCCACACTCCTGGCTTGACAGACTATTTTTTATAACTCTGCCATATTCTGAGGCCTTCACATTCAACTTTCCTTCCATCTTTCTTTTCCAACATAGTATAATATGATGACTTGATCATCTTGTCCTGGATTCTCCATTCTCAATTGCATTTCCTCTAATAAATACTGTGCATGTCTAATCCTTTACTGGTGTCTGTGTCTCAGAGTACTCAAACTGATACATTTTCCTTAGTTTCTCTAGTCTTAAAGATTGTAGAGTTTCTATTTTGAAATAACATAAATCATCCTTATAGTGATCATTCCTCCAAGTTGGGGTTCTTTTCCACAATATGACTGCTATTAATTACCATGATATATCTTTACTACTGTCTATATTTTGTACAATGAGTATAGTTCTGGTAGATAAGCATATGACTTTGTGTGTTTATGTGTGCTTCAGGGTAGAATAGGTAACACTACCTCAGTGGAAGCAGAAACTGACTCATTATTTCTCATTGTTTAGACTGACTTCTTTGCTACCTGAACTCTTCTTCAAGCTGTTTCTGTCTCTTTTCACCAGCATTTTTAATCTTTGAACTTTTTCTTGTATCCCACCTACCAGAGTAACCAGATCCTCTGTCAGCTGACCAAAACAATTAGGAATTACTCTCTTCTGAAACAAGGAAGTCAGACATATAGCATTTACATTAATTCTGATGAGCATAGATGTTCACAACAGATAATCTAATAATAAATTTTATTATCTTATAGATTCGAAGGTGGTAATTTCAGCAGTTTAAATCATGACAATTATTTTTCTATTTTTCTATTGTTTATTAGATGACATTATTTCTATTAGTGGTCAGAAAATTGCCTTATTTATTCCAAAAATTATGCATAACTGGACAATCAGAAAAGAGGAAAATAGTGTGTACACACACACACATATATATCTAAATAATTCTCTAATATTGAATGTAATGTCTAACCTTTCACTAATATTGCTGAAATGGGCTAGGGGCAATCTATCACTGAGGATTTTCTTTTTTTTTTATTTTCTTTTTTTTATTATTTTATTTTATTTTATTTGAGCGAAGAAAAACAAAACAAACAAAAACAACAACAACAACAAAAAAAGACGACATATATAGTAAAAACAACAAGCAAAAGAGACAAGCAAATGACTAGAGTAAATACACAATATTGCAGGTTTACACAACCAGTAGATAGAAGCTTGACAATGGTTGCAATATTGCGCATCGTTATCTTTAAAATGGCTTCTTACATTATCATATATAGACATGCTAGATTGATCTAATCATATGAGTATTAATTGTTCTTTCTCGATAACGAATACTTTCAGCAGTGTTCTTTTTAGTTATCTTACATACACATATATACAGGTTTATATCTTTTCCTCTTCCCTTTTCTCTTTCTGCCTATTCCCTTCCCAATTATCTTTGCTCTTTGAGCTGTTTTTTACCCTTCCATAGTATTTATTATACATTTTGAATCATATATACTTTTCCATTTGAGGATTTTCTATACCTGTAAGCAAGTTTCTTTTCCATGGTCTACTCAAATACACATTTGGTCCATCACTATTGATATATTATTTGAAGTAATCCCCTTTTCCTCAATCTTCTGGCTTCCTGCACCTTTTGTTGCCTAAGTATAACTCATATGCTAATCATTAGATTATTTCCCTTTGTCAAGTTCATCATACATGAGTTTAGCCTAGGTGCACTGCATCTTTGAGAAAGTCCATTCCAGGTTGTCCATCCAGTTCCTTATCAGGGACCCTTGAATCTAGAATAAGTAAGTTCAAGTTATTTTAACTGTTTCTCAATTTTCTTAATGCTAAAATGGAGATAATATTATGAATCTATAGGGAGATGGTGAATTTTTAATGAAAGTATATGTAAGCTGCTATAAATAATGTGTGGCTGAAAGATTGTGCTTAAAAATATTAGAAATTAAGTTTTAATGGCCTCCTGTAACTCAATTTCTGGCATAGAATTAATATCATTATGATTATTTAGCCCACTTAGTATCTACTTTCCAAGTTTCAGGATGGAACCTATTATTATAAATCTCTTTGGCTATCTAGGGTGATTGCATAGATAGAACACAATATCTAGTATAAAAGTTAATAAAGGAGTGTCTACTGGCTAGGAAATTATGCAACCTGCAAAATTTATTGAAAAAATATTTGCCCCAATGAAATCTTTGTTGCTGATCTTCAAGTTCTGGAACTTTTTGTTCCTAACATTTATCTTAACCTCCTCACAGGAAACTTTTAAACCACATAAGTAACTTGAATTTTTTTTTTTGTGCTATTGCCCAAACCTTACAGAGAAATTTTATATGACACAGAGTTTAAAGAAGTGGGTGGAAAGTAGCAAAATCAGATAAAGAAGAAACAAAACAGAGCTGTATGGAGAAGTTTATCTTGTAGTTTCAGGGGCTACAAATCTAGGATTTGGTGACTCCACTGGTTTCTGCTAAAGGCCTCATGGCAGATGACACTGTAATGGTACAAGTGTGTACAACAACGACTACATGGTGAGACAGAAGCCAGAAAGACTCAAAGTTCAGGTGTGCACTTTTGAAATCACCAACTTCCCGGAGACTAGCTGAGTCTCAAAAGGACTACATTAAGCTCTACCTGAATCGCTTCGAACACCCCTGTGCCTACGACCTTTAACTAAATTCCACTTCCTAAAGATTTTACCATCTCTGCAAGTCACCACACTGGGATCTAAGCTTCTAGCATATAAATCTTTCATTGGAGGATGCAGTCATAGTTTAGAAAACCATAGCACCACTTCAGAGAGCAGTGATGTTTAGCAATTGGTGCTGGTAGCCTTTGATATATGCCTCTGGGGGAAAGGCATTAAGTAAGTTCTGTCTCAAGTTGAATAAAACTATGCCCCCACAGTAGGAAATTCCAAGGAAATGCCAGATGGTCCAAATAGTGACTGTAATCATTTTTTGAGGTCCTTCAAACCCTTCTGCCCCCTCATGTGCCTGTTAGGCTGTTTTTTCCATGAATACTACAGTTGTATGATTTTAACACTATTGTGAGGCTGAGGAGAAGGCAATGGAATTGAGTATGTAAACATTTCACAAATTCATTTGTTTCTTTGTTTTTTAGTAAACATCTATCATATTTTTTTCCAGTCTTTGGAATTTTCTGCATTCAGAGAAAGTTGGTTTTGATAATCTTTGTCAGTGTTCTTATTAATTTTGTGAAAGGATAGGATTTTATAATCCTTATGTCTAGCCAAACAATGAATCAAGTAACCATGATGGGACATTCTTACACTTTGACAGGAAAATAATGATGCCATAGAATGCATATTGGAGAATTTATATTAGTCATTGAAAAGCATTATGTAAAAAGCAGTAGTCAATCCAAAAAGTGAAAGAGAAGCAAACTTTTGCCAGGTGAATAAGGCAGGAAAAGAATTTTTATATTTTCAAAATTGGCTTTATTTATTTTAATTGAAAAATTGTATATACTTATGGTATATAATGTGATATTTTGATATATTTATACTGTATATTATTGAATGCTTGACTCAACCTAGTTAACATCAATCACGTCACATACTTCTTATTTTTTTGTGATGAGAACATCTCTTAGCAATTTTCCAGTATACTATACATTAGTATTTACAGGCACCATGGTGTGCAATGATATCCTTTCTAATGGAACCTCAAACCTTACGCACTTTAACCAGCACCTCCTAATTTTCTGCTTCTCCTCCAGTCTCTGGGAATCACAATTTGTTACTCACCCTTTAAGAAACCTTGAGTTTAAATACAAGTCAATTCAGAGATCTCTCAGTTGTATAGTCAGTCTTCAACATGTGCAAAGTAAGTGTCTTAGTCACTTTTCTCTCGTTGCTGAGACGAAATTCCCAGCACCCAAAGTTAAAAGGGAAAAGGTTTACTTAGCTCACAGTTTGCAGAGACTTCAGTCATCATCAGCAGCTCCTAGGCAGAATGGCAAAGGAAAAACTGTTCATGGTGGACAGAAGGTAGCAAACAAGCATAGGGGGCAGGGAGGCAAGCCTATCTCTGTCCCTTACATTGTATCCAGTCTGCAGGGATTAGGGTGGTGCCAAACCAATCAGTGGGCTCATTTAGTAATTACCCAATCCTTGCACTCTTAATTCTAGCATTGCACCATGAATGAATCACACCTTCTAAATTCAGCCACCTCTGAAAAGGCCCCTCCTACGACTGCACCTAGGCTTAGGGGGCAATTTAAACCCAAATTTTTAATGGTAAATCTATAATGGTTTAGAAAAATTTGCACTTGCATCAGTAGCAGCTTGCATCACCAACTTCAGTGGCCCTGTACATTCTTATCTGTAAGCAGTAAATTAGAAATAAATGACAACACATTGGTTGTAAAGGCAAAGAAACATAAAATATGTTACTTAATATCAATTCACACAATCTTTTGGAATTTTTTTAGTTGGATTTGAAACTTTTGTGAGACAGGACTGACTTCAATTTCCATGTGAAATGCATTTATTTTGTTTCATGATTATTACTAAAAATAATTTTGCAGTACAGAGATAAGATGATAAGGTGTCCAACTTTAGCACGGAATTCAACTAGTTTTAATGCATATGTAATTTTAAATTTAGTGAGTAAAACATAGAAATGAACCTCGAAACCACCAACTGGTCCACAAGGAACATAAATATCATCTTAAAGTCCAACATTATTTACACGAAGATAATAAAATCTAATGTTCAATACCATAAAGTCCACTTTATTTAGAATCTAATACAAAAGAACATGGTAATTACAATCTTTCCCATAAAAAATAGCAGAACCAGATGTGTTTGTAGTTGAGTTCTAACAACCCTGTGAAGGAGAGATCATATCAATCCTTCACAAATTCTTCAGCAAAAAGACCTATTTTTTGAGGTCAGCATACTGGCAGAAAAACCAAAGACCTTATAAGAAAAAGAAACAAAAAAAATATTCTTTTTTTGAGATGGGTCTTACACTATAAGTTTCTGAGACAAAAGAAAGGATTGCTCAGTATCAGAACTGAATGAAATTCTGTATGAAGCAATTGAGAGTGAAGAATGAGTACAAAAAGAGACAGAGTAACAGAGAGTAAATAAATCTTTCAAACAATTTAGAATCATTCTAAGAACAGTGGGAAGTCAACTTAGTGTTACAAATTAGGGATCAACTATGTTCAAATAAGCATTTTTAGAATCATCATTTAAGCTTTTAAAATGTACAGGAAAAACTAGAATGAAATGTTATCATAGAGAAGTGTGTTTGTTCAAGATGTTGTAGGGGAAGCAGCAATGATAATGAAGGAATTTTGTTGAACTAAGGGCATAATAAGCAGTTCTAGCCTGTGGTTGATTCAGTAAAGGCCTTTAAAGAGAGGCACTGCAGAGAGAGGGGAGAGAAAATGTGTATCAGGAATTGTCAGCATGCTTTGGTTCAGACGACTGAGGGAAGTATTCCTTTAATTAAATAAATAAATGATACAGAGAATAGTGGACAAACGTTGGGTTTAGTAGGTAATCAAAATGATGTGTTTAGTTTTTGCAACCTGTGTGCACTTCAACAGTATATTTTTAAACACATTTGGGTAAATGGTTCCAGACCTACACTTAGAAGTCTTATCAAGAGTATGATGTTTTTTATATATTGTGGATCTATTCCATGTAGATATTTTCTGGGTTTCGACATAGAAAGTGTTTTTTCTACTCCATTTGCAGTGGAAAGTACTATGTCTCTACTCTGGATTAAAGTGTTCGTTCTCTCAGCTGCTGAGGGCAGGCATCTGGTAATCTCCAGTTGAATCTTTATGTGCGGAGGTGGCACACCCATCTGCCTTCAGCTCAGTCCTGTGGGCTCTGTGGGCACTGTGGAGGCAGTGCAGTGCGTGGGCACTGTGGGCCAGGTGCAGGTGCCAGGGCACATGTGGGCCGCTCCTCACCTGGGCCCTAACAGCAAAAGAATGAACAGGGAACCTGACCTCCGCACAATGTGAAGAAATATTGGGGACATATTGAGCAATGAGTAGAGTGTTATCCCTGGTCTTCTCACTTTTTGTGTGATACATGTAATCTATACTCCCTGGGGAAACACCAATCATTACTGCAAAGCAATGTGTAATTTCCATGCTCTGTGTACCACAACAGTAGCTGCTTTTCCAACTCTTTCTATTTAGCTCTTTGGTAGATGATTATACTGGGTGTTTTGACTCCAATATACATACGGAAATGAAACTTAACTGATTTGTAGAAACCACAAAATGTCTCATGCAAAAAAAAAATATGGTTCTATTTTTTATAGTCAGAATACATAGATTCTTCTTTTAACTTGCCAGCAATTTCATCTGTCCATTTGAAGTAAATAGTTTAACCAGGGGAAGAATGTAACCTGATTGACAACTCCTCAGGACTATACTCTGGGCTGATGATTTGTTTCCCCAAAGCAATGGGAAGATGCTGGGAAAATGAAGTTATAAATTTGACTGTGGTATCCGAGATTACATATCTATATGAATGTATTCTGATGCTGACCAGTTGATTGGTCTGAAAGATGGGTTGAATTTGATCTGATTGAATGGTAACAGACTACAGACATACAGGATGGGGATAAAGCATTCATCTTAACCAATGAATAAAATAGGAAATACATTTATCCAGATTTAAATACCAGGAAGCACTGTTGTCCCATGTTTCACACACACAAAAAAAAAATCAGATAGGAAGCAAAAAACGAATGCCTTAGCCTTGTCCTGTATATTTACATTCTAATTTTATACATAAACCTCATACATAAATTGGTTTACCTGAAAAAAGTCATTGCAAAATGACACTGCAAACAGTTAATGTAAAATGCAATATGGTAATAGGAAGTAAGTTAATAAGTTTTGCTAATGGCTTATGACGATAACCAAGTTATAGATAATATGCTTCACAGTCTTGTTTAGAATTTAGGAGTGAATTTTCAACTATCCTGGTTTTAGGAAAACCCAACTTTCACTTTTGTCACTAAAATTTCAGAATTTACCTGCAACTACGCATCTGTTTCCTTTGCATGTTTCTCTTCATCTCACCACAAGAACTACGTAATTTAAAGGAAGTTAATTTAACTTTTCTTAGAAACAAGAAGTTAGATATTTCAAGGGTATTTTGGGGAGGTTATTGGAAGTTTACAATTTTGTTCAGTTTAAGATTTGTCTAATCAAGGTCATACTTTGTAACTAAAATACAAAAACTCTGATAAAAATATATTACAAATTTAGCAATAACTCAATTTAAAAGATAAAGAGAGAACCTTAAGAAACATATAAAAGCTGATATACCTTAAAATCCAAAAGCCTAATTGTGCTTCTCAAACCAGATTATTCTTCAGTTTTATGGCTGAAATAGTAGTTTCATCACATTAACTTAGATAAAAAAATGCTGAGTCATCTTTGCTTTTTTCCTTCTCTTAAAAACTATATCCATCTCAACCATAAATTGTTATAGTTCTTCTTTCAAATACATTCAGAATCATCACCTCCACTGCCACCACTGTACTTAAAGCAGCAGCAACTCCTGTCTGCTTTTGTAACAAGGTCCTGAAAGTTCCAATTTCTTCTCTTGTTTTTGTGCAAATGTAAAGCAACCCTGGACTCTGCTTTATTATTCTATAAAGTACTTCCCCATCAACTGAATTAGCACATAATTGCTTGGGGATTTTGGTTTCTCTTTGCTTGTCTCCATCCATTTGAAACGTGAGCTGTGTAAGTGCATCAGTTTGTTGCACTTACTGCTGGGTTCTCAGTACCTAGAAGATGGTCAAACAGATAATAGATGTTCCACACTTAGTTGCTGATTCAGTGGATAAATCAATGGGTATAGGATAGTAAGGAACATGGTAAGTAGTCAGAAGGTGATCACATTGGAAAAGGTGGTTAGTGAACGTTCTGACCAATTGACGAGATTTCTTCTAGCTTCTCATTTGTAGCTATAATGGTATCTGTGAGAGAAGGAGATACTGCAGAAGTAATGTGCAGATGTCAAATTCAAATGTAACATACAGGAGCCTTCTAACTTTGGAGTACCACATGTCTTCTTTAGTTGCAGCCTGCTTTGAAACATAGTGTTACTTTGTAGCTCAAAATTTCAGTGCTGGTAATATTGAGTTTGTTGAAAATCTGCTTTAAAAAAAAAATTCTGGGCAGGTGATATTGTTGGTGGCTTCATTCTTCGAATAGTCTATATTGTTTTGGTTGCTCTTATTTTACTTAACCACCAAATGCTTATGATGATTTAGATTCCCAAGATATTTTGTGTCTTCTCCATTAGAGAATGATGGAAGTTCATTCAAGGAGCAGTGGCCCAGACAACACTGAGCTACTGTGAAGATGAACAGGTCAGCATTCACATGGTGTGCTGATGAATCCTGACTACCCACTTGACTAGATTAAGAGACTCCTCAAGTGGTGACAACCTCATTCACAGCTAAGTGGGCTAGGAGGATCAGGACCTAGTTGGAGGGAGTGGGCTATGGGATATGACCTTGGGGATTGTATTTGGCAATGGCCTATTGCTTTCTGGTTCTGTCCCTGTTTTCTGCTTTCCAGATGTCATGAGTTGAGAAATTTCTTTCTGTGACACCCTCTCAGTGTGGTGATTCTGCCTTGGGGCCAGCTGTCCATGGACTGAAACTTCTGAAACTTCTGAAACTGACCTCAAATAAACCTCTCCTCTTTTAAGCTGTGGGTGTCAGGTGTGTTGTCCCAGCAACAAGAAAACTAGAAAATACATATGGGCTTTAAGCAGGACCATTTGTTTTCACTGTTAGTTTTTACATTCAGTCTGATTGTCCAACAATTAAAAAAAATTAAAAATCAAGCTGGCATTTGGATGGTGATGGCACCACTATCGTGGCTCAGGAAGACACCACTGTTGAGATTTTCCTTTAATGTTTGATATTTGAAAAGCCCACCACATTCTTTCTTTTGCAGGAAAGAGATCTTGGGTCTTCTGCTGAATTTGTTCTTCAGGACAAATCTTAAAATCACTTTTTATAATTTTGTAAGGTTTTAATTCATCTGTTGCTATATTCTATTTTCAATTCTGAGTTTTTTCCTTAAGATTTTTTAGAAGGCTTTGACATAATTAATATTTCCATTTCCTTTATAAAATTTATACTGTTGCCTTCTAGAGAAGTAGAATGGTTAATAACAGTATAAAAATCACTATCTTCACATCAACCTCATATAATCAGAGCTCTGCCACAGACTTTACCACTATCAGTCTCAATGTGTATTACTCAAGATAGTTATCTTTGTCCTGTATTAGATTTTTAAAATGCTTTATTTAAATTAGTCATATTTGAGCTGGGAGTGGTAGTGCCTGACTGTAATCCCAGCACTCTAGGAGGCTGAGGAAGGAGGATCCTTGGCATTCCAAGGCCAGCCTGAACTGCATAGTGAAACCTTGTCTCAAAAAGACAAAAAAAAAAAATCAGTCATATTTTGAAGTTAGTATGTAGCTTCATAGCATCTGATTTGACAGTAGAAGACTTACATAAAGTATTATTTTCATCAGGCTGCTTTGAAATTTCATATTTACAGATTAAATTTGTTCTGTTTGTATGCATATATATGAGTCAACTTTCCATTACTGTAAAAATACCTCATCTAGTCAGTTTACAAAAAGCAAAGATTTATTGTGGTTCACAGTTTTGGAGTATGCAGTCCATGATTCATCAGTCCTCTAGCTGTGAGGCCACATGTGTGGCAGCACATCCTGGCAAGAGCACACTGTGGAGCAGAGGCACTCACCTCGTACATGGAAAGAGAAAGAGAGAAAGAACGGAGTGGAGGTCCTATCAACCTTTTCAAGGGTACATACTAGTGACCTAATAGCCTTCTGCTAGGCCCCACTCCTAAAGTTTGCACCACCTCAAAATAGCACAGCAGACAGAGGACAAGTTTTTAACACATGTGGGTCTTTGGTAGCACCTCAGATCTAAACTACTGCAATCTGCCTTTTGGCTCCAAAGATTCATAACCATCTCATGGTACAAAGTGCACTCAGTCCATCTCTAAGAATCCCCTAAGTCTCAGTGGTTCAAAGGTCCAAACTGGGCATGATGGCACACACATGTAATCCCAGTACTCAGGAGGCTGAGACAGGAGGATCACTGGGAGTATGAGAATAGTCCTTATTTTAAAAAAGCAAAAAGCAAAAATCAGAAGTTCAAGTCCCAAATTTCAAAGCAAACTCAACTGTGAGCCTTAGTAAAAATGAAAAGACAGTTATATACTTCCATGATAAAATGGCACAGAGGAAATTTCAAAAGGGATCAGTAAAGAAAAGAAAGAAATCAGACTAAAGGCAAGAGCAAAACCCAACAGGATGAATCCTAAATCCCAGAGTTGCTTATCTAGAATCCAGGGCACACCACAGGGCAAGATGTCCCTATGGTCTGCTTGTGTCAGCCCACAGTGGCCTCTCTCTGGGGCAGGTTTTTCATGCTGCAGGCAGATTCCCCTAGAAAGCATTTTGCATCCTTGGCATCTTTTGCTTCCTGAAGTCTCCTGTGCAGCTTTGGTTTCCTGTCACAGTTCCATTCAACATCCTGTCTAGAAGGGTGACTCTATAGGTTCCACATTCTCTGTTCCTGAAAAAAAATTGCCATCATATGGGTGATGGCAAGGTCTGCTGCTGGCTGTTTTGTTTACTTTTCTTTCACTGCTAAGACAAAATACCTGATGCCCAAGAAGGAAGGAAAGGTTTATTTAGCCCACAGTTTGTGGAGGTTTCAGTCCATACTCGGTTGGCTTCAAGGCAGAGTGGTACATGGCAGAGTGTGAGAGTTCATGACAGCTGTAAGAAAGCAAAAGCAACAAGAGTAAAAAAGAAGGAGAGCAGAGAAAAGACTCCTTCTGTCCCTTATACTGTAGGCCAGCACTGGATCATGAATCAATTACAAATTCTAGAAGCCCACCTCTATGACTGCATGAGGCTTTGGGAGGGACATCCAGACACAAACTGCAACAATGGCATGAACTGTGTCTAAATCCACTTAGATCATGGCACCACAGCTTCTGTTTACTTTACTGACTGAACCAGGAACAAATCTGTAGGTGCCTTTAGATGCTCCTAGCGCCTCAAGACTCACTTCTTCCAGGACTCTGCCTTGGAAAGTCTGCAATCTGAGTGCTGTGCTGTGTCTATATTTCCTTTGCCAAATGTACTGGTCCACACTCCGAGGTTCAGCCTCCAGCAAAGTCTCATGGTATGGACAAAATGAAGTCAAATTGTCTTCTGCAGCATAAAAAACCCTCCAGTCCAATTTCCAGCAGAATCTCCATTTCTGTCTGAAACCTCACACTCATGTCCTTTACAGTCTGCATTTCTTCTAGCATTCTGGTCTTCTGAGCTCTCAACAGAATCACCCCTTAAGCTCCATTTAAGTATGATAGGATTTCTCTAGCTTGCTCCACTAAACTCCTACTGTGGACCAATTCTAAAACCTCCTGATCTGCATGCCAGGTGCAATCACAGCAACAACCCCACATTTTTGAACCTATTTTCTAGGTTAGACAGTTTTCCTTTACTGAAATAAACACCAGAGGTAATGAATTTACAAAGAGAAAATGTATTTTGGCTCACAGTCATGAAGCTTTTTGTCTGTGATTGCTCTTGTTGTTTTGTAGTTGTCACAGAGCATTACAGAGCACTGAATGAGGGTGGCAAGCTCCTCCTGAATGACTGGGAAATGAAAAAAGAGGAGAAAAAGATGGCTTAGAGGTCTGTTAAGGTTTATACATTGTGTCAACTTGAGAAGTCTAGCAGCTTAATTAAGTAACTCAGCAGCTCTACAACCTGGGGTGTAGAGCACAGTTACCTGGTCACTGTTACAATATGAGAAGGTCAGAAGTTTAACTAAGAGACTCAGGAGGGAGCCTGGGGTCTTACTTTGTAAACATCCTCATCCTGTGCAAAGGAAGGCAAGGATGTTTGTGAAGCTACACCCACCCTGGGGGGTGGGGTCCTGTGTACTATATAAAGGAGGAGAAGTGGCTTGCTCACCCCTCTTTTCACTCTGGCTGCTTTTGCTTGGCTGCTGCCTTGAAGTGTTGTTCCTGTGCCATGCCACCCTACCTTGGAGCCAGCTGATTGTGGACTGAAACCTCCAAAAACTGTAAGCTAAATAAACCTTTCCTTCCCTAATTTTGGGTGTCAGGTGTTTTGTCTCAGCAACGAGTAAAAAGTAACCAAGACAAGGTCCCAGTGTCAGCTCTGAGAACATAGAACATTGATCTGATGCACTTATACTAAACCACAGCTACTCAAGTCATTGTACCTCCCCATAATGCCACAGGGTTGGGACAAAGCTCTTAGCATATGGGCTCTATTGGTTTGATCCTGTGTTCCCCCAAGGACTAATGTAATTAGATGGGGCTGAGTTTGTGATTGGCTTGTTGTCAAGCACTGGGATTGGTGATGTGAATACTGCATCCATCCAGGGGTGGAGCCGACATAAGGGCGGGGAGGAAGGTGGGTCTTCCTTTTCTCTCTCTCTCACTGGTTTGCCTTGCTGTTTGGCAGCCTCCATGAATGGCTGACCCACCACTGCACGCTGCCTTGGAGCCAACTGAGTATGGACTGGAAACCCCCAAAAACTGTTAGAAATAAACCTTTCCTTCTCTAATTTTGGGCATCAGGTATTCTCTCTCAGCAACAAGTGAACCTTTGGGAAACATTTCACATCTAAAGTGCAGCCCTGTATTACATACATATATCCTGTTCTCTGGGGGTGCTAATATAGAGCTAGCCATAGCTCCCCTGCCCTCCTTTTTTTTTTTTTCTATTTTTTTTACATCAATTCAAAACTATATGAGCTAACATTCAAGAAGGATCTGGGCTGGTTTGAAATCTCTGCAAATATTTTTCTTCTCTTCCCTTTTACAAGTGTTCTAGATTTACTTGTGAGAGCAGTGGACACACAAACTTTGATCAATAATTGGGCAACTTTTCAAAACGCAGGAGCAGATTGTCAGCTCTTTAGCCATCTAATCTTGAATGAAAATATCCAACTGTAGTAAACTGTAACAATGACTCCATTATTTAACTTAAGTTAAAGTGTATGTTGTACTATTTTATTCACAGAATGTTAAACAGGAATGAAGCATCATTTAGGACAATGAATTCTTAGAAAAGAAAAAACACATTACGTTGAAGGTTTACAAAGATGACACAGTACCTAATAGACACAATTTATTCACTCCATCTTTTTTTTTTTAGAGCTTTGGTAACATTTTAATAGTTTTATCAGAGGAGACCAGGTAAGGATGATTGGTTACCTCTGGTCATCAGGCAATCATTATTTTGGCAGGAGAAATGATCCAACGGTGAGTTACACAATGTGGTAAAATCTTATGGAAAAGACTGACAAAAGAAAAATTAGTAAGGAACAATAACGGCGTTGTTTTCCTCATTAATGAACAAACAAAGGAATGAAATTGACAATGTTAGAATCTTGTGGCCTATGGAAAGGGACTTGGCATAGGGTTTCATAGAAAAGATTGATGTTAAAATATTTCATCTTATTTTTAAGTTATTTTTCATTTGAATTTTAAAGAAGAAATGCTTATAAAGATTTTTAATTCTTATTTGTGACACATGCACTTCTCACATAAAAAAGGTAATACTAATTTTATTACGTTTAAAGGTAATTAACTTTAATACCATGGTTATTAATCAATGACGTATGTTTACCTTCAGTCATAAGCTCAATATACGTATTATTTATCCACTCAATAATACTGAAAAATCCTAAATCTAAAATGCTTTAATTTACATTATTTTAATAGTTTCATTGTTTTGGAAGGAAAGATGATGCCCCAAATAGAATTTTATGAGATGATACTTTTTATTATACTTACTCTGGAAAAGCCATGATGAATAAAGGCAGAGATACTCAGCAATTGATATGTGGCCTCAATAAGGAAAATGATCACAATGTAGACACTTAATAAATATTAAATACATGGCTTTTCATGCTTGGAGAATTAGATTTAATTAAGAACAATCACAGGGTCAGGGAGTGAAAGCACAACACTTAAGAATTTTGGGCTGCAGATGACCGCCTAAGTGTAAATGGTAATTGCAGGCCGATTTTGGACAGAATGGCTCCCCTAAGTTCCAGCCAAGGCCTCCTTTGCAAATTTTGAGTGCCACCTGGGAACTGGAGCCCCCTAGTGGTTCTGTGAGATCTCAGAAGAAGAGGCCTCTACCATGTGACCATAGAATGTGCTAATCCAACTGCAATACATTGTGGGGCTCCTCTCCTCTCTTCGCTGCAATAAAACGTTTCTTTTTCTGCTGAATACCTTCCATGAATTCTTTCTGTCCACTCATTAGTCAAACATGCTGTGAATAAGATTAATAAGATTGCTCTCATGATTTCTTTCTTAGCAAATTCATTATCGTGTATAAAAAAACTATAGAAGTTTGTATGTTGATTTTATATCTTGCTACTTTGCTGAATTTGTCAGTTCTATTAGTCAGTTCTAATAGTCTTGGTAGAATCTAGGTTTTCTATGTACAGAATCGTATCATCTGCAAACAGGGACCATATGCCCTTCTTCCTAAAATTCATGAAATGATTTTAATTTTTACCAAATGGATTTTTTTGCTTCTATTGAGATGATCATATGAATTTTGTGTCGCATTCTATTGCTGTGATATTTTATGTTTATTGGTTTGACTAGATTGAATAATCCTTGCATGGCTGAGATGAAAACAATTTGAGCAAGATGAATGATCTTTTAATGTTCTGTTTAATCTGGTTCATTTGTGTTTTGTTGATAACGTTTGCACTCATGTTGTTATAGATTGGTTCTGAAGTGTATCCCCAACTTACGTTTTGAAGGCTTGGTCTCCAGCTGATGGTGCTATTGCTCTTGCAGGTTGTGAAAACCTAGGAAACAGGGACTTAATGGAGAAAGTAGGTCATTAGGCCCATGCATTTAAAGAGTTTATATTGTTTGGTTCCATTGTATGAACCACACCATGACATTCTGCCTCACCATGGACCCAGAAGCAAGAGACCCCAGTGAACATGGACTGAAACCCCTGAAAATGTGAGCAGACACAAACCTTTCCTCCTTTGAGTGGGTTGCCACAGTAATGAAAAAGTGAGTAACACATGTTCATAGGGAAGTTGATCTATAGTTTTGTATTTATTTTTCTTTTATGCGGGGGTGGGGGAATTTTTCTGGTTTTGGTAACAAGATAAACTTTTCTCAGGGAATTAGTTCATAAGAGTTCCTTCCATTTCAATTCTTTTGAATAGTTTAAGAATTGATATTTGTCCTTCTTGCAAAGCTTGGTAAAATTCAGCAATAAAGCCATCTAGTCTTTCATTGAGTGACTTTTAATTACTGACTCAATCACATTAGTTGTTTCTGATCTGTTACTTTTTTTGTCCTAATTATTCAATTTGGGGAGCTCATATATTTCCCGAAATTTGTGCATTTCTTGTAGGTTTTCCAAATTATTAGCAGATAGGTTTTTTTTTCCAATAAATCCTAATGATCCTTTGTGTTCTTTGGCATTGGTTGCAATGTCCCTTTTTTTAAGCCAATGATTTTCTTTATTTTTGTCTTCTTTGTTTTTTTTCTTGGATAGCTAGCCAAAGGTTTGTCAAATTTTCTAGCTAAACATTTGTTGGATTTCTTTAAACTTTCCCAGAAAAACCAACTTCTCAAATTGTTTTTTTGTATTTATTTGTCTATTGTATTTATTTCTTCCTCTTCTTTTTTTGCTATTTTTTTCCTTCAACTAATTTTCAGTTTTGTTTCTTTTTATTTTGTTAGGTCCTTGAGATGTATAAATGGGTTGTTTTGTGAAATCTTTGCTGTCTGATGTAGACATTTGTTGTTGTTTAATTACCAATATATACTAGTACTTTGTTAATCTTTTGAGAATGGGACTCTTCCAGTGAATTTCAAAATAAAGTAAGTTGCAAGTTTTGTGACTGAAGAAACTGAGTTAAAGAGAGTTTTACTGTGAGGCATAAATAAGCCTGGAGCTTTGCCTGAACTTGCTAGATTTTTTCATTGATAAAGTAAGACTTGTTTATTCTACCAGCATTCAGATGATCTTTATTCATATATATTTTTATAAAATTTGATCCAGTTTTTTGTGTTATTATGGATGTGCTCACAAAGAATGAACAATGAGTTAAAAAAAAACACCCTTAGATTGTACTAGTGGCCACTTGAAGAGAAAGACCATGACTCTCATACAAGGTATGGTTTTGAGATAGCAATGTCTTGTCTGAGTCAGGATAGTGGTATGGAAGTAAGAAATTCCTCCAACTATATCTTGATTCCATAACACAGAAATTGTGTGTCTGTGCATGTCCAGATGCATAAAAATGCCTTAAGCTCTCTGAACAGTATTGATTAATGTAGAAACTAAAGGTAGTAATCTTTGTATAAAAGAATAATTGTTCAAATTTAAAATTTTAAATATGTTATTTAAACTTACCTATATTAATTGTATAGATGATAATTTGACTTTTGGTAGTAACTAAATAGGACTGTTGAAAATTATTCGTTTGACAGGCTGCAGGCAAACTGTCCAAATTTTACATTTGGAAAAAGGTAGATTCCTAAAAGTACCATGAAATAGGTGGAATTTTTTGTGAGAGAATAAGACATATTTTTGGTGAAAGTAAAATCATGCTCCAGTATCTTAATTACTTATTGCTGGGACAAAAATTTCCAGGAGCCAAAGTTAAAGGAGGAGGACTTATTTCAGCTCATAGTTTGTAGAGGTTTCAGTGCATAATCAGCTTCCTCCAAAGGAGTGTGGCATTGCTGAGGGACATCACAGAGGAAAAACAGTCCATGGCGTGGTAGAGCAGGCAGAAGGCAGTAAGCTACAGCAGCAGCAGCAACAGCAGTGAAACAGCAACTACCCTCACTCTCATGCTTTATATTCTATCCAGGCTATAAACCTATTCATTGGTGCCACCCATCCCCAGGGTAGGGTACCCTTAACCCCAGCATCACACTTTTAATCCACATTCATTCATCCTAATCCAGCCATATTTGAAACCCTCCTATGACAACAGAGGGTTTGGGGTTATATCTAGATATAAGTCATAATATTCTGACTTTAGTCCCCAAAAGATTCATCAATTTATGCAAAAGGCACTTAGTCCTCTCTAAGAGTTGCCAAAGACATAATAGTTTTAGCATTGCCAAAAAGTCTAAGTCCAAAGTCTCCTCTGAGATTTAAGGCAAACTCTTAGCTGTGAACTTACTGTACAAATGAAAAGAAAGTTAAACACTTTCAACACCCAATCATTCAAGATAAACGTTCCCATTCAAAATAGGGGGATAGGATGGAATGGGACAAAAACAAGTTCAAAATCTAGCAGAGCAAGCATTAAGTTCCATAGCTCCATGCCCAGTATCTGAGAAAATCTGTGGCAAGATGTGAACTTCAAAGGACATGGGTGACTCCACCTCTATGAAACTGCAGGAGCCTGCAGCTCTCAAAGCTTTTCTCCTGGGCTGGCTATCCTCATTCCTTATTGCTTTCCTCTGATGATCCACTTTCTTGGAGTCTCCGTTGTACTTTCAGCTTTACACTCACAGCTGCATCCACTGCCTTCTCAGGAGCACACTGCTTGGCCTCCTAGACCTTTTTTCAGAAATCTGGGTGGAAACTTTCCTGACCCATAACTCTTGCATTCTGCATGCAACTAAAACTGGCACCATGTGGATGATGCCAAAGTCTGCTACCATCTAGAGTAGTAGATAGACTTTCTTTTCTCTTGGCTATAAAAAATGAATGTCTGGACTTCTGAGTGATCTTAATTCCAAGGAACAAATTATCTAGGCTGCTGCCATTCTGGAATATGGTGCTCTAGAGCTTATTTCTCAAAGCAAAATCTTTCACATTTGCAAATTTGAGTTTGCAAAATGTGGAGTCCAGTTGATCCTTGTGATGTCCTCCGGCTATCTTTTCTATTATCTTCATCCCTATCAGCAAGCAATTTCTCCTCTTCTCCTTCTTTTCAAGCCAAAGTCACAACTTTGCTGAATATTTCTTTCTGGGTAAACTCAGAAAATTTTCAGTAATTCTGATGGGCTCTTTGCTCTTGATTCTCAACATATGTCTGGCTAAAAGCTCCCAACAGTAGCCACGCCACCATCTCAACATTAGACTATCTTGAAATTTCTTCTACAAGATAAAGTAGGCTGCTGCTGTTAATCTCAGTCTCAAGCAAAATCTCTAGAAATGAGCAAAATGCAGACAAATTTTCTGTTAAAGTATAACGCACATGTTCTAAGTCCAACAGTCAATGCAGTGCTTATTTCTAAATGAAACTTCCTAAGCCTGCTCTTTACTGGATGCAATTTTCTCAACATTCTGCTTTTCTGGTCTTCTGGCTAGATTCTCCCATCAAGTTCACCTTAGAGTAGTCCTGGGCTGCTTCTTCAACCTGCGTCTCCAAACCTTTCCAAACTTTTCCAGGAAGCCAGTTCTGAATCCTTTTGAATCATGTCCAAAGTAACATCACAGCAACAATGCCACTCTCAGTACCAAAATCTGTATCAGTCAGTGAATACTAGAGAAGCAGATTAAATGCAGGATGTATAAATATATAAGAATTTACAAGATCAGACTACAATGACTTCACATAGAGTCAGGTGCAGAAAAATGCAAAAGTTCTGTCTGTGCACTGAAGATCTGAAGGATCCAGTTGAAATCTGAAGCTTACTATAATGTCACATGGGAGCCCGTATCAGGAGGCCAAAGGGTTTGCAATTGAAGGCTGAAGGGTCTGTGCAGGCGCTGAAGAGTCTGCACTAGAAGCCAGGAGATAATGTCCAAGGTGAAGGTGAAGACTAGAGCTCCTCCAAAGAAACAAAAGTGAGCCTCCCTTCTTCCTTTTCCTTTTATTCCATGTAACTGACAAGTCTATCCAGGGTGGGTCTTCTATCATCACTAAATCCCCGCTAGCCACAAACAGAACTAGACAAATCCAATTTAGTTGGGCATTTCTTACTCAAGTTGACATAATCAGTGAACTATCACACTCAATTTAAAAGCACTTTAAAAATGTTGTGGTGACAATGGATTATTGTTCAGTCAAAAATATGAGTGAAATTTTGTCACTTGCAAGAACACAAGTGAAAATAGAGATCATCATCTTAAGATAAAAAAGCCAAACTCAGGAAGACAAGTTGTTGCTCTCATATGTGGAATCTATGGGAAAAGAAAAGATGACGTGAACATAGAGGTGAGACTATTAGAGAAGAAAATGATGGAGAGGGAGAGGAGGGAAAAGGAGGTAATGTAAGACTAGATATGAGTAAGCTATGTTATGTGAATGTAAATAACAAAATGAAACCAAATTGTAAAAATATTGTGGAGAATAAATCTCCAGCATTTAGTCTGAGTATTTCAGCCCATGATGCATTTCGTGCAGAGCATGTAGGTCATGGCTAAAGATTGTGAGAGTATACTATGTTCTGTATAAAAAGCCCAGATCTGGTCTGGAGGGGGCAGAAAGCTAGGGCAAAAATCAGGTGAATGCCATCTCACTAGACATGAGGATAAAGTGAATTGTGTGAATTGGATAGATGTTGGCAGTTACACACTACAAAGGAAAACACATCCTTAAAACAAAACACTGCCAGAACCGGGTGTAATGTGCATGTCTGCAATCCTCGCACTTGGAAGGCTGAGTCAGGAGGTCTCTGTGAGTTCAAGGCCAACCTGAGCAACATAATGAGACCCTGTCTCAAAACAAACTAGCAAACAAAAAATTCTTCCAGAGGTCACAGTGCTTTTGTTTTGCTTTGAATTTTGATCTTTATTAAATGAGCCAATAAAAGATGATAGATGTAGAATGTGTTTGACTAAAAAAGATTTCTTTGACTGAAAGACAGAAAATAGATAAAAGGTGAGCAGGGCGTGGTGGTGCATGCCTTTAATCCCAGCACTTGGGAGGCTGAGGTAGGAGGAACGTTGTGAGTTTGAGGCTGGCTTGGGGTACAACATGAGTACAAGGCCTGCCCGAGCTACATAGTGTGGTCCTGTCTCTAAAAACTAGGGCCAGAAGTTTGGCTTAGTGGCTTAAGTGCCTGCCTGGCAGGCGTGAGGTTGTGAGTTTGATCCCTAGTACCAGAAAGCAAACAAACAAACAAACAACAGCAGCAACAACAACAACAACAACAAAAAAAAAAAAAAAAAAAAAAAAAAAAAAAAAAAAAAAAAAAAAAAAAAAAAAAAAAAAAAAAAAAAAGAAAAGAAAAGAAAATAGATACAAGGGTGAGGAAGGGCAAGTTTGTGTGTAGAAGACCTGTGAAGATTATTGCAATATTACAGATTTGACAAGATGGAGTTTTATCTCCTAATATAACCACTAAAATGGAGAGAACTGAATGAATGAATTAGAGAGATATTTCAGGCACAAAATCGACAGAATTTTGATGTTTGCTTAAATAAGGAAAAAAGAATAGAGTAAATTAAACTCATTTGTTCCCCACAATTGCCTGGAGAGTGGTGAAATACAGCACAGTAGGAAACATTGGGGTGAACACCAAAAGGGGGAGAAATCATGCATTAAACTTTAGAAATGTTGAAGTATGAATGATTGAGATGCCAGGAAGTCAGTGGAGTGCAGTGTATTAAGCACAAAGGACGCTTCAGGGCTGAGTTTTAGGACTTGTTAAAATTAGGTACTAATTCAGGTATGAATGACTACAAATGGAATTTTAAAAAAAGAGAGTAGAATAAGAATCATTCTGGATTGTAGAAACCAATGCAAAACTCACGATGAAAAGAAAACAAATGAGCATGAAAAAGAAGCAGTTGGAGACAATGGAAGAATATCAGAATATGGAGTCATAAAAATGAAGAGAAGACTGTATTAAGAAAAAAGGAATTATAAAAAAAAGTATTCTGAGTTTCCTGTAGAATAAAATCTGAAATACACATACTACAAATAGCATCTATTTTTCACTAAAATTTCAGTAGTATTCAGTAGCTAGTGTGCCCTAAGAGAACTGGAAGATGAAAAAAATCTCCTTAGAACTTAATAAGGGCCCTGATATAAGACTAACATTACATGTCAAGCCTGTCTGAACACCTGAACAGTAGAGAAGAAACTCATTAGGTTGCTTGAACGTAGCTAAGATTTCTAAATATAGAATGCTATTTTGATCACCCTTAATTAAACATTTTCAATTTCACATGATTTTTATTATGCTCCTAATCGGTAATATCCACTAATAATATATCAATCAAGTTATATATAAATACATTGAAAAGCACCAGCATTGTTTTTCAATGTATGATGTGGTGTCAGATACTTGTATACGTGTCATTCAGTTGTCTTTATTACAGGGCACTTTGTTGGGCCACATTTCAAATTGATTGTACTGATGGGATTCTCCAGAGAAACAGAACCAAGAGGATATGTATGTATGTGTCTGTCCTAACATAACATGACATAATTAATGTAATTTAACATAATATAATATACGTTATAATAACTGGCTTACATTTGTGAGTATGGAATCTTGTCAGTCAAAAATCTGCAAGGCATGAGCAATTTGGGTACCCAGGAGAGCTGATGGTCCAATTAAAGTCCAAAGACTTTCTGCTGTAGAATAGGGAGGAACTATACGTTATAATAACTGGCTTACATTTGTGAGTATGGAATCTTGTCAGTCAAAAATCTGCAAGGCATGAGCAATTTGGGTACCCAGGAGAGCTGATGGTCCAATTAAAGTCCAAAGACTTTCTGCTGTAGAATAGGGAGGAATTGATATTGCATATGAAGGCTCCAAGCAGTGTGCTAGAGGGCTTTCTGTTGGTCAGGGGAGGTTGGACATTTTTTCTATTCAATCCTTCAACAGGTTGATTGAGAGGTCCCTCCATATTATGGAGAAATATCTGCTTCACTCAAAATCCACCACTTTCAGTAAAAGTTTCATCAAAACACCCTGAAAAAAACAACTAAAGTAGTATTTGACCAAATATCTAGACACAGTGTAGCCCAGCCAAATTGACGTGGAATCATCGACTGCACCAACTGAAATGTCTCAGCTGGCATTTTTTCTGGGGAAAAAACCCAACATTTTTAAAAAGTTATTATTTTCAGATCATTCCTAGTCCCACTAATTTGAGACTTGCTGACCAATTTTTCTGTTTCACCTTATCTTAGCATAGTTATGTGGGTTCTACTAATGAAATATATCCCCAAGTAGCAAGATGACACTTTTTAATTTAAAATATTTACCTGTCCATAGCTTTGTTTAATTTGTTTGATGTTTATCTAGTTTTATTTCATTTTTATCATACTTGAATTTAAAAGCTTGAAGATAGAAAGCATGTCTATCTTGTTCACTAGTATGTTCTATGCCCCCACACAACTATCGGGTGCAGAGTAAATTCACAATAAACATTTGTTGTGCAAAATGCAACGGATTAGCTATCTTTACTTTAAAAAATACATAATTTTAGCCAGAAATTATTGTCTGTTCATTATGATTTACCAGCATACCATGTCTGGTTTTAGACAGCCATGTCTGAGTAAAGTTTGACTATTTTTGGACTTCCTTTTAGTTTTCTTTTGGTACATTGCACCTAGAAGAACTATTGAAGGTTAAGATTGGTCTCAATTTTCTTTCTACTTTTTTTCTAGATAATAACACCAGAAAACATTTGAGGAGATGGAGAAAGAAGATGAATATATGGTGCAGAATATCAAGAATCATTTGGAATCTAGACAGAGTTCTGATAGTAAGAATACTGGTTTCTCCCATTTAGAATCTACTTTAAAATTGAATTATTTTCTTAGGAACATAACTATGTTAAAATATTTTAATGTGTGAGGGCTTCCTGAATGTTAGGTATATTCTTGGATTTGAAAAATGATTGCACATCATTTTAAAAAAATGGTTATAAATCATCTAAAACAGATTATGCAAATTCATAAATGTGCAGACAATGTAATGAGACCTAGTACAAGTGTCTTATGCATTTTATATATTCTTTGGCCTTTTAGTATTTTATTTTCAATCTGTTTATGTGATAATTATCTTTATAAGTCTTTTAAGATAAATAAATTAATCCAGTGCTGTAAAAATAAAAGGGAGAGGGGCTGGGAGTTTGGCTCAGTGACTTAAGTGCCTGTCTGACAGATGCAAGGTTGTGAGATCAATTCCCGGTGCCGAAAAAAAAAAAAAAAAAAAAGGGAGATGGGAGGGGAAAGGAGTTGAAATGTGTTCTGTACATGTGCCAGTTCTCTACAGTGAATGTAGTTACTGTGTACCGCATAATGATTAGTGCAGCAGAGCTGCCTCAGAATCTGAAAACATTGTAGGAAATAAGCCCTTAGGGTGAAGAGAGAAAAAATTTGAGAAATGTTGATTTTCCTGTCTACGCTGGGTTTAGACCACTCATTACACCCAGTGATCATAAAGAATCTAATTCCAGCTGCCAGGCCCTTGTCATCTTCTGGGGTCATCCCTCAGTCTCTTCTTCAAAATCTATCCATCCCGAAGTAGGTGAGATGTATTACCTTAAATTAAAAATTCTAATCATATAAATCTCCTACTCAACTGTCTTCAGCAATTATTGAATAAAGTTGAGAGCAAAACCAAGAGAATAGAAATATAGTGGGAGCCACATATGTAATTCAAAATTTTCCAGCAATCGCATAAAAATTATGAAAAGAAATAGATTAATTTTAATATTATAAGCTGTCTAACTTAAAAAACACAAATATTTTCTCTGTCTTCTCTCTCTGTCTCTCTGTCTCTGTCTCTGTCTCTGTCTCTCTCTTTGCTAATAATTGAACTGAGGGCTTCCTGAATGCTAGGCAAGCCCTCAAACACTAAACAACAAACCCAGGCCACAATTTCTCATTTTAATATGTAATTGGTGTAAAAATTATTAATGAGCTATTTTACTATTGTTGTATTAAGCTTTTAAAATCTAAGGTGCCCCTTATACTTATAGCACATCTAACCTGAAACACTGAATTTTTGGTGATCAAGATGAAATGTACTCCTTAAAACAATAATCGCAATAACTGGGAGTTATAATATTTTGGTGCTGGGGATGGAGTCCAGGAATCACACACATGCTAGATAAGTGCTGCACCACTGAGTTTCACCCTCTGCATGACTTCTTCTCTTTTTTATAGTGCTTCAGTTTCTCGTATTATACTTTGATTCCATTTTAAAATACGAATTTCAATGAATTAAAATGCTGTTGAGTGCCTCAGTTGCAGTGGTTATGCATCCAGTGCTTTAGTGATCACATGTGACTAGTGGCTATTACAACAAAGAGTGCAGAAAATGATTCTTTTTTGATTTTTTGTTGCACTAGGGATTGAAACCAGGACCTTCACACTGAGCTACATACACAACCCTTTATTTTTTTAAAATTGTGAGATCGAGTCTTGTTAAGACACTAAATTACCTGGGCTAAGTTGAAATTTTGGAATCCTCTTGCCTCAGCCTCCCAGAGCGCTATACACTGTGGCCCAATATTGTTGAATTAAACTGACCAGACATCTATGTCCTATTGCAAAGTTATTTTAAATTAAAAAAAAAAACTAAGAAATGTCAAAACATGAAATTAACATTTATTCTGCATCTTTTATTGTGAAGAACCTCCAGGAAAAACATTGACTAATCATTTTATAATAAAGTTAATCTATTTATTTATCTACCAATCTATCACCATTGTTCTGTTTCTCCAAAGAAGTCTGACTAATGCCGTCATTACATATAGTGGCCACACAGTGCAATGCTTAGAATGGTGGGTTATGCAAAACTAGCAGAGTTGTGACTTCAGCTCTGATATTTATATAGTAAACAGTTATATAATCTTTATGTACTTCAATTTTCTTACCTGTAAGTTTAGGGTTATAATAGCATCTATTTTATGAAGTCTTATTTTATTATATACTTACATTTTCTTATACAAATATAACTGCAAGTACAGAAAATTGAATAATAAACTGCATGGACCTTTCAAATAGCATCTCTAATGATCAATACTATATTTTTCATCCATATCCCCATCATAATTACTCTCCCAATTATATTACATTACAAAGATTATCAGATATCACACTATTTAATGTTGAAATGCTTCAAGGTGTTAACACCTACATTTTAGGGACTTTTTGCTTAATACAACCACAATATACTGATTTGTTTTCTACTAATTTGTGAGATACTGCTACACACGTAGCAGTTTAAAATATTGCACATTCATTTCAGCACAGTCTCCCTGCGTTGCAGTCTGAACATAGCTTAGGTGGGTTCTCTGCTCAAAGTCTCACAGGGACGCAATGCAGGTGTTGGGGAGATTACATACTCTTTTGGAGCTGAGGTTCCTTCCAAGTTCTCTTGGCTGTTGGTACAATTCACTTTATTGTGCTGGGAGGATTAACATCTCTTATTTCTCCCTGGGTGTTGACCAGGCTAACCTAAGCCCCTAGGGCTTCTCCATTTCACTGCCACGTGTTACTTTCAAAGAGCATCTCAGTCATGAACACTTGACTCTTCAGAGGTGACAGATCCTTCTTCAGGAAAGATTCAGTCCCTGTAGTCCCCATTTAAGAACTTGTATGCAGTTAAGTCAAGCCCTCTTGGGATGGTCTCTGTTTTGATGAACTCAAAATCATCTAAGCGGGAACATTTTTGTCTTCAAAACCCCTTTGCCATATTACCCAATCTAATCATAAGAATGATATCTTACTGTCTCCACAGGTCCTAACAGAAAAGGAACAGGATTGGCACAGGTCAGACATGCTGGGATCCTGGAATATCAGGTTGTTTCAGATTCTGTCTACCATAATTTAATTTCTTAAGTTTTTATAAAATTTTATGCTCAACATTGACAAACTAAAATACTAGCAAGGAAACATGAGACATTTTCTTGTTTTATAAGCATTGACTCATTCACTAGCCAGCAATGAGGCATTTATTACATATAAATTTCTATGCGAGATGGGAGATTCAAAGATTAGTATTGCAGTTCTGCAATTACAAATGATTAGGTAAAGTTGTTCACAAATGACTAGGATATGAACAAGTCATCCATTGCTAAATGATACCTAAATGCTCTGAGACTTAGAGTCAGCAGAAATTATGACTGGTTAAATGCTTCCTTTTTGAGATGCAAACACAATGGAACATTAAATAATAAATTTTAATATAGATTGAAAGAGGGGTTTTCTCCTCAAATTCTCATGTTGAAACCTAGTCACCAATGTGATGAAATTAGGAGGTAGAACCCCTGCAAGGTGGTTAGGTCAGGAGAACAGAGTCCTTGTGAATGAATGATACCCTCATAATTATTCCTTCAACCCTGTGAGGACATAGGAGGAAGGCATCATCTCTGAAACAGAAAGTGGTCTCTGATTAGACACCCTATCTGCGTACACTGACACCTTGATCTTGGATTTCCATCTCCCACAACTATGAGAAGTAAAATTCTATCATTTATAAAGAAATCAAAGGTAGTTTGTTATAACAAGCCAAACAAACTAAGACAATAGAGTCAGCATCTTTCCTTTGTTGAGGATATTGTTGAAGTTAATGGCCATTCATATATGATTGTCTTGTAGCATTTAACCCAAAATTTCTGTGGTCAGTATTTTTTAATATTTAGACATATAAATTCCTTTAACTTTGAAATAGAAATTCTTGGCTGATCTAACAGTATAGATTACTTTAAATTCATTACTACAACCATCATTATAGGCATTATTGTTACTTTGCTCCGAATTCTTGTGTGGTAGTGAGTTTTCCCAGTTGAGCAAGAACAGGGCTGGTATGTGTTTTGAATTTATGAAGTCTGTCTATAAGCTTTCATTCATTCATCGAGTTTTGGTGTTTTTTATATTACTTGTAGTATCCTGTGTTTCATAGATAATAAATAAAAAGCAACTTTTTTAAATCAAAGAATCCCTTGGATATTGAACAGCGCACCATCTTTGCCTCTGGAGTCAGGAAGTGATGCTCAACGTATGGACTAGAGCTCCCCCAGAGTGAACCACAGCCTTTCACAGCAACAACAAGGTCACAGGCTCCTCTGATGATGAGAACAGCCAAGTTCATAGTAGGAAAGATCAAAAAACTCCTCCAGGAGAACCCAGGGCAACAGGAGAACCAACAACATCAAACAACAATGAACTTCTTCTTCAGTTCTCCTTTCATGTTGGTAACCATCCTCCCTAGGCCCCCCCACTCAGTACCATGCTGATTCAGTTCAGCTGGTGTTAAGCTGACCACCAGTTTTTCATCCACCACAGTAAATATTTTATTGAAACTTGCTCTGTTGATGAAATTTTTCTTTTTTCATAAGTACTATTTGTTCTACTTTGCACATTTCAAAATTTGTTTAATTAGTTCTGTGTCGACCTAGTCCTTACTAAATAAAGCAGCAATGTGCAGATTCAAAAGAAGATTCTCGCAGTCTTTGTTCTCATGAAAGATAGTATATAAGAGGGGAACAACACCTAAAAATAGTTACATAAATATTAAATAAATAATACATTTTAAAATGAGCACAAGTAATATTCTGTATGGTAGACATTTGAAAAGTTAGAAGGAATTCTAAGATCTGCGAAGGGTTACAAGTTGTAGCTTGCAGACTGAAAAAATTCTCTTATGCAATGTCTTACACACCAAGAATTGGAAAACTTACTTATAAAAATATAACTTAAAATGATTGAAAAATGTTTAATGTAGCAATACAATAAAAAATTTCCTGAAAAATACTTTCCTCCTAAACTCACTGGGCATTGACTATGGTACCATTTGCCCATTTCCTAGACCCTTACTTTACAGATCAGTTCCATCCAGTGCATAGGGGTTCCTGCATACTTCATAAATTCCTTTGACAACACACAAGACATCGTCCTTCAATATTTCAGAGCACATTGCTGAACATACTTTGACCTGGCTCAGGTCAATCTTTTATGATTCATGTTCTAACTTGCATGCTGTAGCAACAGACTGCCCAAATACTGACATTTAAGTTAGTGTTATCAGAGTTTTTCAGTTTGCTCTTTTACTTAAATATCTCTAAATGGATGGACTTAATCGAGTCATTGAAATTCTGTGAGTTACATACACTCTATCCTTAGAGGTGGATTCTATCTCTTACTTCAGAAATCAGTGAAGGGGACATTTGGCTTTCCTTTAAGTTCAAAGTGGTAAGTCTCCAATATATTCTAGACATAGAGAGAAAGTAAAAATTTACAGATTGCTGCAGTGCTAAATCTGCTTCTATGACAACCTCCTGACTGAGCAGTTTCTACAGGAACTGATAACATCTGTTCTTCAAGGGGACAGGAGCTAATGTTTGCATTCGTCCTGTGCTGAGTCCTCTTCTAACAATCATAGGACTGCAGCAGAAAGGAACTTAATGGAAAGTACAAGTGCTGTTAAAATAGGAAGATTCAGTGATAAACTAATTTGAGCAGATCCCACAGTATGAATGTCACTGCAGTTGCATGTTTTCTCACATAATCAGCAATTAAACTAATTTCTAAAAGAATAAGATTCATCACAGTAAAAGACAGTAAGGGATATGTCCAGGCTCTCCTCTTAACAGCTCCTTGTGCCACAGGTGGCTTCCATCCTTCATTCCATACACTCACACCCCTCCCATCTTCTGCCTGCCATTGTCTACCTGGAGACTGCAGTCTTCTTCACTTCACAAAAGGGCAAGTTGTCATCTCAAGAGAAAGACAGGGAAGATATAGGATAGCCTATTCTAAGACAGTTTTAAATTGTGTTGTGATCCAGAGAGGGTGGTGAAATCAATTTGTTGGGTTGTAACCATTATTTTAAGCAACTTTGCTGAGATATAATTTATATATCACACATTCATCTCTTGAAAGGTATAATTTCTTTTGTATGTTCACAGAGTCTTGTGATATCTTCACATTTTGGTTTCAGAACATTTGTTTAACCCCCACAAAGGAAATGCTATACTCCCCTTATCTCTCATCTTGTGTCTTAGTTACATTCTCACTACTGGGACAAAATTCTCAACACCCACAAGTTAAAAGAGGAAAGGTTTATTTTGGCACACAGTTTGTACAGGCTTCGGTCTGCCGGTTGGCTGATTTTAAGGGACAGTGACACGGCAGGGGGGAATCACAGAAGAGAAACAGTCCATGGAAGGGTAAGCAGAAGGTGGCAAAGCAGTGAAGCAGCAAGCTTTCCTTTTATTCCATGCACGCTATAGCCTTTTGGGTGGTTCAAACCACAAGCAAAACTATGAAAAATCAATTACTGAACTGTAGCTTTAGTCACAGCATTTCACCTTTAATCCACATGCATATACCCTAGATTGGACCACCTCTTGAAAAGTCCCACCTATGACATGAGGCTTTGAGGGGACATCTAGATACAAAACATAACACCCTCCCCCCCCAGCTCTAGGTAACAACTCTGTATCACTATAGATGATCTGTTTTGGGTACTTCACATAAAAGAAATCATGTCATCTGAAGTCGTTAGTGACTGGCTTGTTTCATTTAACATGTTGTCAAAGTTCATTTAGGTTGTAGGATGTGTCGATACTTTATATCATTGAATAGTTTTCCATTTTATAGCTATATTGCATTTTATTTGTTCATTAGTGATTGGCATTAAGTTGGTTACAACCTTTGCTTAATATTGTTGGATATCTCATGTTCAAGATTTTGTGTAGTTATGTATTTTCATTTCTCTTGGATAAATAACTATGAATGAAATTTTTAGGTTATTTCATAACAGTATTTAAGGTTTTCAAGAACTGAAGAATTGCCAAACTACTATGTGTACTAGAATGAGGACAGGACACAATGATAATTATTCCCATTTTGTGGAGGAAAATTGAGGCTTGGAGAATTAAGTTACTTGTCCAAGTTCACATACTGCTGAGGGGAGACCCTGCAAGTAACAGGCAGATCTGTCTCTCAGACTGCCTGTGCTCCTGGCCACACAGAACTAGAGAACTGACTGGCTAATCCATCTTGTCTATGTCTCAATATAGGGCCTAAGGAATTTTTTGCATGCTGGTTTTTGTTGTTAGATAATTTCTAATTGTATTTGCCCATCCTTGGTATGATAAGCTGTTTTTAACTTGGAGTTTTCAGTGCCTCTTAAATAATTCTCAAAAATACATGTGTCTGGGGGTTTTGTTTTTTTTTAAATTCATATAGAATCCTTAAAAGAACATAAGGATAATACAGCATTCATGACATTTTTATTTCTTGCCAATATTTTTCTAATGTCCTATACATTCATTTTTGTTATGTAATTTAAAAAAAGAGAGTTAAATACATAAATCACTGGGCATCTCCTTTTCATTTCAGTTCCTAGTATTCTTTATTGTGTCTTCACCAAAGGATTAAGGAAAAAATGCAAAGGGAGAGGGAGGGAGAAAGGTGGTGATGGGAGGAGGAAAAAGGTAAAAGGAAGCAGGGAGGGAGGGGAGAAAGGGCGAGAGGGATAAAGAGAGGAAGGGAAGGTGCAGAGGTAAGGAGGGAGGGAGACAGGCAGGGAGAGAGAGAGATGAAGGAAGGAAGGAAGAAAGAAAGGAAGGAGTAAATTAAGGGTAATCTATCTATTTCACTTCTTGTCATTCAAGTGTGGCAAAAGATCCGATGTATTTTAAAATAAACAAATGAGATGAAAAAAATTCATATAGAAAAGAAATTTTGCTATTAGGTGTTGTTATAGGAACTTGAAGAGACTAAATAGTCTTTTCCTTTATTATGAGCAATTTGTTTATTCCTAATAGAAAAATATTGTCAAGGAATCATTTTTTTCAAAATCTGGCTTGATCGGAGAGTTTTCCACAGATGCTCCCCAAAGATGAGAAAGGTTAGCAGACCTCTAGTAAAGTCTAGAAACAGAACAATTTAAGTGACTATTTGGAAGTTATTGGGGGAAAGGCTACTAGCATCCTTCTTTGACGTATAATCCTCTGGGAGCTCTTGGGAAACAACAGAGAAATTAACTGTGCTGGGGAGTCCCCTGCTTTCTATGAACTTTCCAACCAATATATGTGTAGATCCCTTTTTATAACTATAAGATGCTCTTCCTCCTTCCCAGAGACCTCCTTCCTAAGTTTTGTGAACCCTGATCCAGATCAGTAGTTTGCTACCATGTAGTTTTGGGACTGTGTATAGCAAATAAATTGATAATGCTGAACACCAAAGAACCAAGGTTTGTGAATGGTTTCTGAAAAATTAATTGAATTCAACACTGTCCTTGTAATACTATCACTTTTGGCTACCGCATTTTCAGTCTTTATAAATGGGCAAGAATAGGGTAAATTTAAATCAAATCATGCTGTCTGAAGACAGCAGAAGTCTTTAGTATATCATTATGATAAAAATGAATGATTAGTGTGCTTGCATTCAAGTGTTTTCTCAAAATCTAGAATTTGAGAGCACTTTCAAGAATTCAAGGGCTAATCAAACTGTACAATGAATGTTTGTTTTAAAAACTTACTATAGTAAAATACATATTGCCATTGACCCCCTTCAAAGTTCTCCCTCTCACTTTGAACACACCTATCCCTTTCTTTTTAACACTTTCCGAAGGAATTTTGGTAGTTCTTTCATGCAAGTGTCTTTAATAGGTGTGATCAACAATATGGTGATGGGAAGGTAGGCTCATAAAAACGTTACAAGATGTCCTCATCCACTTTATTCACCAATCAGGCTCCAAATCACTTCTGGCTCTTCCCCAAAGTCAAAATTCACATGAAAGGTAAATGTTTTTAATTTATTTAAGCCAACCAGGCAGCTATGATGACACACCTAAAGGCATTCACAAAAGAAGTCTCTTAGAACTGCTTCAGAAAGTGACAAGAACAGTGGAATAAGTATATTTGACATCAGAGGGAATATTTTGAGAGGGATTAATGGTAATCTGTCTTTTAGTGTAATAAAACTTTAAAATTTGAACATCAACCATATTTTTGATCACACCTTATTATATCTATATATATGATGCATGGACCGATATCTAAAACCATAAGGAAAATACTTAGGCTCCAATAAATAGACATTTAAATAGCATATATGGATAATTTACAAAAGAAAATGAAACGAAATGTTAGCACTTGAAAAAATTTAATTCTACTATACATTATATGCTGTGTATCTATTAATTTTTAACTACTTGATTATTCACATTTAAAAAATCCTTGTACAGAATTCATCTATTCAGTTTGTTCATCTATGGAAATCATTATTGCGTGTCTACTGTCTACTAGGATACTTTGGTTAACAAAACAGATAATGCATGGGATATCTGTTATGTGTAAGTTTACACAAACTATACAGCAAGTGCTAAATAACTACTTACATGATAGATATAGATTAAAATTCCTGCTAAAGAGAAAAACATATGATTAAAGAGAGAGTATCTGAGTTTTGATGGGAGGAAGTCAAATCTAGATAAGCACCAAATGTTTATGATCATGCGAAAGAATTTAAAGATAAAGTCCCTTTTCTGGCTAAGGGAGACTAAGAGAAGTCTGAGAAAAACACACTTGAACTAAACCTTGAGAATGGGTAAAAATTGCACATACAGAAAAGCTCCAGATGGAGTGATTAGAAGTAGAAAGAGACAGAGGTGTGAGAGCTCAGGAATATGGTGGTATTAGGAGACGTTCTGTTGATCTAAAGCAGAAGACAGTGATTTGGGGAACTAGGTGATAAGATGAGAAGAGACAAAATATAATGTATTTTCAAATTCCAGAGGAAAATTACTTCTGTGTTTAGATAAACCCAGATTTTGTACATCTGCAAAATTTCATCTCTTGTAGCTTCGACGAGTACATCCTGTAATTCATGCAGTTCATTACAAGCATCTACCCAAAAAGATAAAATGAAGATTATCTTGCATAAAATGAAGATTATCTTCTTGTAGTTTATATAATAAAATCTCTCATTTTGACACCACTCACAAGGTAGTTGTGCTGAAAAATTTAACTTAGTAATACCATCAATCTTAGAGTCAATTCATTAATTGCTCATTAATTGTAAATTATAGAGGAATAACCAAAAGATTAACAAGATTATTTTCAGTTAAAAAGGATAAATTCAATGATGGGCAGGGAGGTTCCAACCAGAAGACAACTAGCCTGCCTTCCTGGTGAGTGTGTGCAACTGGCGCGGACACCAGGAGGATAAAAAGATGTGCCTCTCGAGATCCTGCCATGTTGAGCAGGGAGGCTCCAACCAGAAGACAACTAGCTTGCCTTCCTGGTGAGTGTGTGTGACTGGTGTGGACTCCAGGAGGAGAAAGAGATGTGCCTCTCATAGGCCTACCGGCGTGCGGGGTAAGTATCAAGGACTCACCCCTCCCGCCCCCCCGTAAGCAACCTGCTGGTTCAGAGGACTGGCTAAGTTGATAGCAACTATGGTACTTTAAGCAACCAAATGCTTGTATTGTTCAGTTGGTTTTGTAGGCCTGGAGCCAGCAGTCTGAGCATCCCTTGGGAAGATGACAGTATGCAATGTAGCAAATATGGGGGATTCTTTTCTGTCTTGTCTTTGAGGCCCAATATTGTTCTCATTGTTTTGCTTTATTCTGATTAATTTTTTTGCCTTATTTCATATTATATTTTTATTGGTTATGTTGTGTTTTGTTTTTGGTTTGATTTTACTATACCTGATGGAATGGTCAACTATTCTGAAAGTAACAAGATATACTATAGTAGCTATTGTTTTCCTAGTATCTTTCTTTGAAGTTCTGTACCAGTTCTACTGCTTTGTTTTGATTGACTTTGTTCTGTTATGTTTTGTTAGATTTTACTATCTTTAAAATAAAAAAAGGATAAATTCACAGAATAACCACTTATTATAGATCATCTCTTTCTCTATTCATTACTCCTTCCCTCTTTAAAAATATAATCTACTAGGACACTAGTTAGAGAAAAATAGTACATTTTTGAGAAACTAAGTGTATTACTTTTAATATTTAAAAATTTATAATTTATAAATGTAATTCCTCATTATATCAGGCTGAGCATTCAAGTTCTATGACTTAGTAGAACACTGTCCACAGAAATGGTTATTGTTGCTCTTACCTTTCTGTGTCTCCAATAGGTTGTCTGGCAGAGATGGTTTCAGCTGTTTTCCATAAGAACAAGACTGGTGTCAAAAGCAAGCTTGTCTTATTAATACATGAACACCAATTGCACATATGTCAAACGTCAATAAAGCTTTTAAATATTTAAATAGACCATCTCATTATAGGCAAGTGATGAAGAAACCTTTGGAGCTTTCAATGATACAAACGTTCTGCTGTGGCATGTATGTCATTGACTCACCACCACTTATAGACTATCAGGATACTTTGAAAATCAGAGCTGTAACAGGAAGAACAGAGTGTTGGACTTAAGAAAGTTTAGCTCCAGAGATTTTCTTTTTCTTCACTGGTGTGGAAACTTGGGGCCTCACACAGATGCAGTAAGTGCCCTACCCTTGATCCTTTCCTCGAGTCCTAGAAACCGATTCTGGAAGCAGCAGAAGAATTAACTAAGTCAGGGATTTTTGAGGCACTGTTTCTACTGGCAAACACTGACTTAGGAAGTTTCAAAGAACCAACAAAATAGTTATAGTAAAGCCAAACATTGAGTCTGCCTTATATTCCAGCAAACAAAAGAAAGTAAAATGTCATCTACTATTGCAGAAAATTGGAGTAAAGATCATACAAAAGAGAAATTTGGAAAACAAAATGTATACGATCCCATTAAACAGTAAGAATATGTAAATATATGTAGGAAATATTTAGAAGCACATAAATAACTTAATATGTTAATTATCTTTGAGGGGATAGGATTAGTTTTCATTTTTGTGTTAAATTAGCTTCACAATGTCTTAGTTTGCCAGAATAAATAGAAATGATAGGCTCTCACAGTATTCCACTCTCACACGATAGAGTGTACTTTTGTTCTTTCACTTGGCCCAAAGTGATTCTACAGAGCATGTTTCTTTTCCTATCTATAATAAATGTAAAACTTCATTACTTTTGCACTTGCCTTAATTCTTTACTCAAGACAAAAAGAACCTAGAACAACCCTAGGAGTACCTCAAAACCTAGGAACACTACTGCTTCAGGTGGTGGCAGACCTTAGTACCATCCATGTGGTGCTGGTTTTAGGTGCATGAAGAATTCAAGAGTTGTGGGATCAGGAGGTCTTCCATTCAGATTTCAGAAGAAGCCTGGGAGGTTAGATAGTGTGCTTCTGAGAAGGCAATATGAAGTTGTGAGTGTGAGGATCTGGGATGTTGGAAAAGCCAGGAATGTTGATCCTCTGAGGAAAACCACAAGGAGAGAATAAAGCCAGTCCAAGAGAGAAGCCATGAGGGCTGCAACCACCAGAAGCGCCATAGAGGCTGAGCCACTCAAACCCTTTGGAGTCCACATCTTGCCACTAGTTGCCCTGGATACTGGATAGGGAACTACAGGATTTAATATTTGTCATGAAAGATTTTGGTTTTGTTCTGTTTCCTTTCCATTCTATGCTACTATTTCTCTCATGTGGAATGGGAATGTTTACCTTGTGCCAATGTAAGTAGGAACTGTTTAACTTTCTTTTCATTGTTACAGGGGCTCACAACTTTTCATAGTTGCAAGGGTTTTATTTTCACAGTTTGCCTTATATCTCAGAGACTTTGTACATGGACTTTTCAGCAACACTCAATCATTAGGATTTTGGCAACTCATTTTGCCTAGAGAAATGTGCATGAATCTTTTCTGAGCCACATATGGAATATTATGATTTATATCCAGATTTCACCCCTCAAAGCCTTATGTGCTCATAGGTGGGGCTTTGGGGAGGTGATTGGATCATTGGGTCATGATATTCAATTACCTAGTCCACTGATGAGTTTATAGCTAAATGTGATTCAGGAAAAAAAGCCTGGTTGAAGGAGATAGGTTACTGGGCATGTTACCTAGAAGGGTCTATCTCATGCTCTGCTCCCTTGATACATTTCTCGGCTTCTCATTGTCATATCATGAGCTGCTTCTCCTCTACCATGCCTGCCTGTCTTGTAGCCAGCAGCCTATGGGCTGAAACCTTCACAAGCTATGAGTCAAAATAAGCTTTTCCTCCTTTAAATTGTGGGTATTGAGGATTGTGTCTCCATGATGAGAAAGTAACTAAAACATTAAATGCAAAACATAATTCTGAACTGGAGCCTTTGAGGACAGTTAGACAACCTGAACTGAGATGACTGATGAAATCGAAATGGGGAAAAGTGATGAAACATAGTGTGAAGTAGTTGAGGCCAGAGGATCATAAGGCTATGATGCTTCAGTCTTTACTTCCTGGATTTAATTTTAGTTAGAAAGGGAAATGTCCTTGTTGCTGTAAATATCACTATTTCAGAATGAAATACATGAAAAAAATGATTTTCAAGTAGGTCAGGAATAATAGGTTCTCCCTATTACATTCTTACACTTTCCTATTAATTGGAATTTTTTCCAAATTTTTGAATTTTACATAAGTAAACTATTGTAGTTACTTTATAAGTATCACAAATAAATGAAATTTTGTGGAATACTTATGAATATTCAGGGATTTTTGTCTCAACTTCGAAACAAATTCCCAAACATGAAATTCTTCTGAGGATCTCAAGAAGGCCAAAACTGTTTAAATTATATCTGACTGTTACTAATTTTACACCAATGATGAAAACTATTAGGGCTCAAAATATGCAATTCCTATTAAACTTAGACTTATGAATATTTAATTTCCAACCCTAGACAATGAAAAATATTGAGGGGGAAATCAAGAGCAAGTCTTGAATTAAAAAGTCATGAAAAGAAAATGTAGGGAAATGAATACTCCAATCAAATAATTCTATTCTTATGATTTTTATTTAAATGAAAAAGTAGGCATATCTCTTATTTTCTTTGCAATATCTGAGAAATTTAAGATGAAAAATGACTATTCATATGACTTTCTTTAGTTCCAAAATGTCAACTTGATTTAAAACTCAAAATACAATCCAAAATCCAGTGTTATGATTTAAACCAAGCTTTTCAAAACGGTCATAAAAAATCTACTTTTAACTCAGCTCCTCATAGCACTTTTCTTGGAGCTAGAGCACATTAAAAATCCTTTGTGACTTGTGTTCAGCAATAAGTTATTAGAGTGGGAGCAAGAAAAGTAAGCACCAAAGCAAAGTAACTTTTCTGGAGAGAATATTTTGTCATTTTTCTCTGGTCAGTAAGTTTTTATAGCTTTAAGGGCATATTGTGGTAGATATTTCCTTTATTTGAAGTCAAAAGTTACATTCTGATGAATGAGGTAATGGCAATTCTTTTTTGGGATTATCTTGGAATATAAAATGAGCAAACATCAAACATCATATATGTTTTTCTCTAAAAAATAAAAGCCATAGTGGCACATCAACAAACATCTGAAGATTAAAAAGAAATAATAGGAAATAGCAGAAAATACATTACTTGTATTCTTTTCATCTGAAATGAAAGTTCTTTTCATCTGGAAATATGGAAAAATAATGTCATCATTTTAAGTCACACTTTTCTTTCTGAAAGTGAGTGTATAAATGATGAATGTTGTCTTTTAGGTATAAACTTCTGAGTAGACCTTTAATTGAATTTTACATTGTGTTTTGTGAAATCCTCCAAATGCAAGGTTTCTTTGAAGAACATTTTCTCCTCTGTTATGGATTACATTTGGATTCCCTTCCAAAGCCTCATGTGCACATAAATGGGGCTTTTGGCAGGTGAATAGACCATGGATGTTTGCTACTAGATTATGAATGTACTAACTGGATTAGTCCACTGATGGGTTTAACATAATTCAGGGTGTGGATAATGGAAAGGCCTAACTGTGTTTGGGTGGTACTAACCAATAAGTTTGCAGTCTAGATGGAATAACAAGGAAAAGGAAGATTCCTTGCTGAATTATTTCTGGCTGGCCTGCAATGAGTTGTTTCTTCTCTTCCATAACTCCCTGCCTTGGAGCCAGCTTACTATGAACTAAAACCTCAGCAGACCGTGAACTAAAATAAACTTTCCTCATTAAGCTTGTGGGTCTTGGATATTTTGTACCAATAATGAGAATGTGACTAATACTGATTTTAGTACCAGAAAATTGGTGTAATTTCTATGACTCTACCTAATCATCTGGTTCAGAAATGTTTAGAACTGTCTTCTCAGAAGAGTTTGGAGTTTTGGAGATGCTGACTGCAGAAATATCCCTGAAATGCTATGAGATAACCTGCCTGAGAAATTCAGGCCGGAGCTCAGAAGATCAGAATGCTGATAGAAATGCAACCAGTAAAGACCAGGCTTAGGAGATTTCAGTTGGAAACAAGGACTCCATTGGCAGTTGGACTCCCAGCTGTATGTGCTATGTTTTGACAGAAAATTTGTCGGCATTTTTCTTGTGCTCTGAGATTTTGTGGGAGACTGAGATTAAGGATAGTGGGCTAATGAATCAAGGCAGACTAATGTGATGGCTACTTTTGGGAGCTTTTAACTAGCTGTACCTTAAGAATCAAGAGCAAATGGTCTAGCAAAATGGTTTAACCAATTTTGAGTTTTCCCAGAAAGGAAATTTTAGTAAAGTTGTAGGCTGAAAAAAAAATAGAGCAGAGCAGAACTTGGATGCTGAAATGATTAGCATTAAAAAGCTTTGAAACTGAGCAATAGAAAAAATGGCCTAAGGCTTAAAAAAATCAAGACTCCACCCTTTCTTCCTCAAAATTTCAAAGATGACTTTGCATTGAGAAGAAAGCCCCAAAGTACCATGTTCTAGAACAGGAGTGGTAGAGATAATTTATCTGTCAGGATTGGGTTTATGGTGCTCAACATTCAAGGCAGATGACGCCTTTAGCCAAGAGAGAAGGAAACCTGGTTGCTGGTCCAGGTGGTAGTAGACCTTGATGTCCTCCACATATTACTGGCTTTACATGCAAGCAGAATGCAAGAGTTGAGGGGTCAAGGAGGTTTTCACCTAGGTTTCAGTAGAAGACCTGAGGGGCCAGGCAGTGTGCCCCTGAGAAGACAGTATGTGAAGCTGTGAGGGTGAAACAAAAATTTCAGTGGAGACCCCAGAAATTTAGAAAAATCAGGAATCTGGATCTTCTGAGGAAAGTCATAAATTTAGAGAAACCAGGAAGGTGGATCTTCTGAACAAAACTAGCCCAAGAGTGAGCAAAGCTAGCCCAAAAGAGATGTTGTGAGGGCTATAACCACCTGCAGCAGCATAGGAGCAGAGCTATCCAAGACCTTTGGAGTTCATATCTTGCTACAGCTTGCCCCAGGTATTGGACATGAACCTACAGGACTTAATGATTGTCCTGTAGACTTACTTTGGTCCCATTCCTTTCTATTCCAGTATCTCTTCCTTTTGGAATGAAAATGATAGTCTGGTGTCATTGTATGTTGGAAGTGTTTAACTTTCTTTTCATTTTTATATGGGCTCACAGTTAAGAGTTTGCCTTAAATCTCAGAGGAGACTTTGAACTTGGACTTTTCAGTAATGCTAAACTGTTAGGATTTTGGCAACTCTTGTAGATGGAATAAATGCATTTAGTGTAAAGGAATATGCATTAGTCTTTTGAGGTCCAGGGTCAAAATGTTATGGCTTATATCTAGGTGTCCCCCAAAAGCCTCATGTACTCATAGGTGAAACTCTTCAGAGTTGGCTAGATCATGGGAGTGTGATATTTATTATAAACATGTGTTGACTGGATTAGTCCACTGATTGGTTTAGCATAGCTCTGGGTGTAGATAATGGGAAGGCTCATCAGGTGTGTGGGTGGCACCAACCAATAGGCTTGGAGCTTGGATAGAATAAAAGGGAAACAAGGCTCCATGCTTGCTGCTTTCTGCCTATTCTGCAGTGAACTGTTTCTTCTCAGTTACACCCCTCTGCCCTGCTTCCCTGTCTTGGAGCCAGCTGACTGTAGACTGAAACCTCCACAAACTGTGAGTAAAAATAGATCTTTCTTTTTTAAACTTGTGGATATTTTGTCTCAGCAATGAGAAAGTAACTAATGTATCCTTTTTTATTTGAATGGCATTTTCTCATTACCTGGACTAATTTGTTATATAGTGTTTCACTTTAATTTGTTTTGAATTAGTCAGTATCTCAAACTGGAAAGCTGGATGCTACAATGTCCTAGTCAGTGAAGGAAACATTTTGTAAAGTTCTACAATATTATGTATGACTGTCTGTAATTCAGCTAACTGATTTGCCTGGTTGGCTTGGGTTTTATTTCAGATTCTTTAATGTCATATTCAACTGATCCTAGTGCTGTGCTCTAAATTATTTGCTAAAAATGTCTCAATCATTGTCTAAATATGGTTTCTGCTTAAGACTAAGGAAACAAAAAGTTGAAGATCACAAAATCTCCATTTGTTATGTATTTTGAATGAAGGAATCTATGTTGTAGTGAAAAGAGCTTTGAACTTGGATTCAAAGTAGGAATAAGCTCATGATCAGCCATTAGCTGTGGAAGGGGTGCAGGGCACATTCGCCAGTTGCCTAGAGTGTTGCTTCTGATTGTCAATTCATACTCTTACTCTTACCTACTCCTTGAATTGCCTTCTGGGCAAATATTTAGGAAAGTAATTAATAACAACAAGAGGAACAATACTATTTACTCAATGAATGCTTGTCCTAATTAATTCTCTCACCAACCCTTTAAGGTGTGTGTAATTATCTCCCCTGTCTTATAAATGAGGAAACCCAAGCTAGAGTGGTGACATAGCACTTCTGATCTCCACATGTATCCCAAGCAGGTCATTTAAAACAGCCAGCATGCTAAAACCCACTAACACGCTAGAACATGTTAGCACAACCAACATGCTAGAACCAGTGTGGTCTCCTAAGAACATAAGCTGTGCCTTCTGAATGTTGCAACCATTAGTAACTGCAGTTAGCTTGCTGAGTGACTCTATCCACACTGACATGTACTTCAGCTCCAGAGGTTGAATGCAAATAATTGCACCATGGCCAGAGTCTAATGGCTCACACTGCTCACTTCTGAATATGGGGCTATGACTTGATGTAAAATAGACTGAAAACATGAAATAGATAAAATACGGTAAAATACAATAAGAAGAATGAAGTGGAGAATGAAAACCTTCTGTTAAGGAAGCATCATGTTACCTAAAATTTCCAGAGAATGAATTTCAGTTATCTAGACAGCATATATACTTTCAACCTGAATCAAGACAATGTGATAGACAAAGAAGACATGAATAACAAGAACATTTATTTTATTGAGAAAAAGTGAACCAAGGGGGGTATCAAATATCAATATAGGATATCAGATAATTTAAAATCAGGGTATACAGGGTACACTAGTCATCCAAGGGATTCTTTACAGTGACTCATCTTTACTCTAGTAAGACACCTTGTCTTTGGTATGCATGAATGGGGTCTTTGGGTGGCCTACTCAGGATTCCTTCTCCTCCTTAGACAGTGGAGTACTTGCTCCCTTATCCAGCTGAAGGCACACCTCAAGCTCAGACAGGGTGTGGTTTGTGTGTCAGAAGGAGTGCCCTCCTTGTCTGTCTCCACTGATGAGATCCGAGTGGTCTCTGTCATGCTTGTCTTTTGGCTGTCAGTCACTTGGCTCATTGTCTGACGAGAAAAGAATGAATTGCATACATGTAATGTTGACAATCATGAAGTCAATATTTACTCATTTACAGAACTCAAATCCTTTTACCTGAAATGGCCCAACAGTAAATGCAGAGTTTTGGCATTGATCAACACACACACACATACACACATAAACGCATAATTATCCCTTCTTTTTGTTCCTGTCCTCCTCTCTCTAATGAAGCTCCTTCAATATTCCCAGTATCTCCTCTCTGAATTCTTTGTTGCTGTCTTCCTTATCTTCCTGCTAGTCACATCAAACACCCAGCATCCAGTCCTGTTTCACAGCATAGTACGATTCTGTTGTTCAGCTATGAACTCCACTGGGTCTGCCCTTTCCCCCTTGGGAAGCATCTCTGGACTCACCTCAGCAAGATCCTGTTCCTTGCACACTGGAGGCATCCCAGGGAACTGGATAACATCTTCATTTTCTGGTGGCTTCCATTTGGGCATCTCCTGACAATTATCTTTTTCTTGATGACTGACCTGAGCCATATGAAGAGGGGAGTGCTTGCATTGTTGAAACTTTTCTCCTTCTACAGTTTCAGAAAACCCAGAGATGCTGTCTTTGTCATTTTTCTTAATTTCTCTTTCATGTTTCTGATTGTTGTCACCATCTTTTTCACTTTCTTCACCATCTTTTAGCTTTTCTAGACAGGTGTGAAGCATTTTCACCAGACGTTCCACTATGTGAGCTGTACTCTCAATGTCCTCATCATTCCAGGCCAGGGAAATGCTTACTTTGGGATCCTGCTTTGGTTCATCCTGAATTTTGTATTGTCTGATGTTGGGTGTACTTTTACTTTGCATCCCCCTTATCCCTTTATTAGAAGGGAGGAAGTGGAGTACAGAACCTCCATTGGAAGTCACATCTTCCCAGGAAGTTGGTTCCTTGTAGGGAAAGGTGTCCTCACAAGTGAAATACTCCACAGAGATACTATCATAAGAACTTGATTCAGAAAGGGCATCCTTTGTGTCATAGTAATCACTGCTGGAAGATGAGGATGCCATGGAAATGAAGGGAGGAAAAGGAACTCTTCATCAACATCAAAAGCTTCAAAAAGAAAAGAGGAGATGGTATTGGGAAGAAGAAGTGTCAGGTACTTACTAATATGATCCACTCTTGTTTCTATTGGAAATTATCCCATTCAGACAAATGTTCACCCTGTGTCTGCACTCTTCAGGAAAGAGCAGAAGAGGCAGGTTCTGTTAAACCAATAGAAACACTGTAAAACCAACAACCTCTCTACTAAATGTCACCACCTGATTCTGCTCCATATTTTTCCTACCACAGTTGAAATAACTTTTCATCAAAAATATGATGCTGGCATAAAATCTGAAAGATTCAGTAAAGGGTAAGGATGACAGTAGATAAACCTATAATCCCACCATCCAGAGGTATGGATAACAGGTCATTAAGATATTCTGTCGAATTTCCTTTTAAGCTTATCCTCTTCTTTATAGGTGTGTATATATAAACATGTACACTGTAAGTATGTGTATACATAGTCTATGTGTGTAGATGACACATAAATAGAAACAGATTATTACATTTTATGACAAACCTATAATAAACACATATGCGTATTTGGTGAATCTTGCCCATAAATCTCTGACTATGTCTCTCATTTTGTTTGTACTCATGTCATTTATGAACCAAATGTCACAAATACATTGCAGTCTTACAATAGTTGATATCAAACTTCTGTCCAAACAGCTCATAGTCATTTGCATGCCCTCCCTCCCTCCATCGAATGGCACATTTAGTACAACATTTTTCATGATGCCTTGCTAATACCTGGAGGTGGAAGACATGTGAACACACACATATACACAGGCATGTGCACACACACACATAAACATACACATAGAGCTTCCACTCTGTCATGTCCTACTTTGGTGACCACCCACCTGAAGGATGGCCTCCAATTTCTAGAATTTAAATAGGACATATGAGAAGTCTCAGTTTTGAGTCTCACTGTTAAAACTGTAATGGTCAAAAAAAACAAAAAACAAAAATAAGTCCAAAGGTCAGTCTGTTTTCTTCGGCTGCTGGTTACCATGACAATATCAGATACAAGTTACAGGCATAAAAGGAAACAGAGAAAAAAGAGGGTAGCAAACCACAAGACCTTTCTCCTTAGTTTCAAAATATTTTGTGCACACACCATGCGGGTTGAAGCAGATTTCTCATGAGGGCAGAAGGATGGATGTCTAAAATAATACAAACTATCTATCTCTGGAAGGGAGACCATCCACAGTAAAGCTTCTCAATGTTTTCCAAATGATAATATGTTCTGTATTTATAATGTTTTAAATCTGAAGCCAGTAAGACTACTGACTTTAAGAACTGAGACCTTTTCTAAAATTCATTTCAGTCGATGTAATTTAGAGCCTAAACATGTAGAGGAAGAAGTTCCTAATTTAGAAGTTAAGTTTGTAAACTGTATGAACTTGACTGGCCCTTTGGATTTTGAGATATTGGTTAAATATTATTCTAGTTTTGTTTCCTTTTGAGATTTGGGACTGCATCTGTCTATGTAATTCAGGCTCTCTATGTAATGTGGCACTCACATGTATCCCAGGCTGGCCTCTAACTCGGGGCCACCTCCTGCCTCAGTGCTGAGATTACAGGTGTGTGTCATCACGCATAGCCTGATTCAATACTCTTGGTGTGTTTTTGAAAGTGTTTTCTGTATGAGATTAACGTGTGCATCAGTAGACCCAGTAAAGCCTAATGTGGTGGGATTTCTAGTTCATTAGAGGTCTAACTAGAACAAAAAACTGAGGAAGGCAGATTTTGTTCTGCTTGATCATCTTGGGGGCTTGACACCTTCTTTCCTCCTCTAAAACTTATCAACCAGCTCTCCTGCTTCTCAGAACTTCAGAATCAAACTAAGACTTTACCATGGGCTCTCCTGAGTCTCCAACATGCAGATGGCAAATATTGGAAATTTTCTGCCTCTGTAATGGCATGAGTCAATTACCTATAATAAATTTCTTTTTTGTGAATGTAAGATATCTTACTAATTTCTTTAAAGAATCTAAACCATTCACTTTTAATTGTCCAACATGATAAAATAACTTAAAATTATAAAATAAGACATCATGAACTTGTGATACTGTGTACTGCAGGCCCAACATAGTATCTGAGATAGTCTCATAATCCCCTAAAGTATTTGAAAATGTGAGATGACTTCAACTGTGCGACATTTGACATAATATGCGAAAATTATCAGTCATGAAAGGCAAATGCATTAACTATTGAGAGAGAACAGTTGATACTCATATGATTAGATCAACTTTATATGTCTATATCTGTCAATCTGAGCAACCCCTTTGAAGGTAACAATATACAATGTTACAACCACTGTCAAACTCCAATCATCTCATTTTGTAAACCTATAATGTTACAGTATCAGATTTGTTGTTGTTTGTTGGTCCCTTTAGCTTTTCGTTTCTCTTTTCTGTGACCATTGTTTTATTTTTTATTGGCTTTATTCTGAACTATTTTGTATGATTATATCAGGCCTGATGATATGGGCAGTTATTTCAAAGACAACAAGAGGTATTCTAAGGGGAAAGGAGGAAAGAAGGAAGGGAAAAGGAAAAAGACATAAATTTATAAATAGGTGTACATAGGATAGTTAAAATGACTATATTACTAAATGCATTAGCTATTGAAAAAGCAAAGTAAATATTTATATGATTAGATCAATTTTACATGTCTATATCTGTTAATCTGAACAACCCCTTTGAAAGTAATGATATGCAATATTACAACTACTGTCAAATTCCAACCATCTCATTTTGTAAACCTATAATGTTATTGTATCAGATTTGTTGTTGTTATTTGTTTGTCTCTTTTGCTTTTTGTTTCTCTTTTCTGTGTCCATTTTCTCTTAAATAAAAAATAAAAAAAAAAGAAAGGCAAGGAAAGATAGAGGTACATCACAGACTGCAGGTAACTAATAAGAAATCAACTAAGTCAATGTATGAGAGTAGATAGAATAATATGGAGTAGGAAATCATAGTGAGTGGGAAAGCTAGGGAAATTCTGGTACTGTCTTCACGTTAGTTTTTTGCATGCCATTCATGCTAATGTCCTGGTTCCACCATCATGCTATGGAGTAAGAGTTCACATTGGAGCAATGCCTGAGGGATCCATGGATATGCTTTACCATGTATGCAACTTGCTTGTATTCTAAAAATTAGGCCAAAATTTTAAAAAATACATAAAAATATGGAAAGTTATATAACAAACACTTTTGTATTTGAAACTGGTCAAATCTTAATATTTTGCAGTATTTGGGTCATTATTTTTAAAAACAAGAAGACATTACAGATAAAACCCAAGCCCCTTTTCATTCCTTTCCTCATCCTTTTTTTCACCATTTTGCCATAAGAAAGTTTCTGAATTTAATGTTTATCTTATGTGTGTATTAATGCTACTTCATACTAATATATTGCTTTATCTTCTGAGTCAAAAACCTAGATAAATAAACATTCATTTAATATGACTGTACCAAGCCTTAAAAATAGTTACAATAGTAAATTCTCTACTTACTTTGCCAATGAAAATATTCAGGGGAAAAATAACCCATATTCATGAACTACAACTGGTGCTTTTTAGGGAAGTGGAATCATCCTGAATCCAATTGATTGTTTTGTTTTATAGGAATTATCGTGACAAGGACTCCCTTCTTTCAGTGCAAAATATTAGCTGAAATATTTGTAGTATTTATTCAGGCAGTGGAGAAGTCTGTGCAATACTCATAGACCATTGTGAACACCATTATAACGTGAAAATTGTTTTTTGGCATCCATTATTCTAAATAAATGCCTTCTGATACTCACCAGAAATAGATTAGCATACTGTGCTTGATTTGGTTTTCTGTATACATGAGCCTTTGATTAGTCATTCAAATGCTAGCTGCCTCAGGGTATGGATTAAAAGGAATGATTGAACTTGTATCTTAACTAACCATAATGAAGTACTTTCTTTAAAGAAACCTTTTATGTACAGAATGTCTCAGTCTTTACAACAAGGTTTTCCAGCAGGCACTCTGCATATTCACTTCCTACAGGCTGGAACAAACTTCCCCATGTTTTGTGCTCAGACTATCATATGAAGAAATCTTGGTTTTTTGATTTCTTATGTTAGAACTAAACACAATCATTTAAATAGTAACCAAACATATGAAGTATATAGTCTTTCTTGCTATTTTGGTCTATTGCCAGACCCATAGACATTTTAGGCTTATGATAATGGCTCATGCAACACCAAATGTAATTATTCTATTGTTTTCTTTTTATTATCTTTAGAATTTTTTTTGCATTTTCAGTGTTTTATTTTGTTTTAAATTAAATAATTAAATGTCTAACTGCTGACTTCCTGTGCAGATCTAGGTCCCGTATTCTGTGGCTTCCAACCTCACCAAGTCCATTTGAAATCTTCCATTATTTCATCTATAAAATACTAATGAGGACATGTTCCTTGAAATACTTCTAGAATAATTGGAGATTATGTATGTGAGATGATTGGTAAATTACTTAGTGGTTTATTTTCACTCCATATTTGAGGAAAATCTTCTTCCTCTGTTTCACTTTGACAGTACTGCTTTTGGAAAATGTTTTCATTCTAAAATTTCAGAATAGACTAGTTTGTATCCCTGATCTTTATAAAAATCATGTAGATTTCATATGCATATTTCCATTTATGTGATTATCCAACTGTCTCCCTGCACTGCATTGGAGCCTCTCTGAGAGCAAGATGGATTCTTGATGTTACTAGTGGTGTCTGCACCTGCCAGGATGGTGTCTGATCAATGCACAGCTCCAGGACCAGGGCAGGTGTGCTAATCACTTCCACAAAATACCTGACACTCACAACTTAATGGGAAAGAGGTTTATTTTGGCTTATGTTTCAGTTCATAGTTGGCTGGTTTAAAGCAGGGGGGCATGGTAGAGAAGCATAGTGGAGGAAAAGCTACTCACTTCATGGTGGCCAGGAAACAGAGAAAGAAAAGAGGAATGGGGGGTGGAATATATCCTTTCAGGTTATGCCTCCAGTGACCTACCTCTTCTGTTCAGGTCCTACCTCCTAACAGCACTGCCCCCATAATTCAATAATTTTTCAAAAACCCCACCTATGAGCACATGGAGCTCTTGGGGAACACCTAAATATAAACCATAATATTCCACCTCTGGTCTCCAGACTCATGAGCTTCTCTTTATGCAATATGAAAGTAGCACATCTCTAAGAGTTTCCAAAGTCTCAACAGTTTCAGCATTGCTGAAAGGTCAAAGTCCAAAGCCTCCTCTGAGACTTAAAGCAACTCTTTAATTACGAACTCTTATAAAAATCAAAAAGAAAGTTAAATGGCCCAGGGTAGACCTTCCAGTCTGAAAGGGAGACATGGACATATCTGGAAATCAAACCAAAGCAAATGGAAACTCAGCAGGGCTAACATTAAATCTTGTGGTTCTGAAACAGGTGAGAAGTGCCTGACTCTTCTGTTTTACCTGTGTGCCAGAGAGGTGATACATCTTGGCCGGTGTGGTTGCACCCCTCTCCTTTGCTTCCCTTTTCTCCTCTTTGTCCTCCTATGTCTTGGTACTACTTGCATTGGTGTCTGCTCTGGATACCTAGTGACCACACCCCTCCACTCCATGCCAACGTCAGAGCGTTTTAACTATCAGGGAGGTGCTGCTCCTTGCCCCACCACTTCTGTTACTGTTGCCTTTTTAAAGAGAGGAGGTGGGACATTGGCATGGCTAAATTCAGGGAGGGAGGAATCTGGGCCCACTGTTAACATCCTCAAATCCTACAACTGGCTTTCCAGAAGAATCCCTGCTTTCAGTCCTATCTCCTCACTGGATAGTTACTATGACAGCAGAGGCTGTCCTGGAGCCCTGCACCAATCATGGTTCTGTATTTAAACAAATCACAGGTCTGAAACTGCTATATAAACAGCACTGCCCTTACATTTCAAGGGTTAGTCTAGGAGGGCTCCATCCAGTGTACTGTAACCCCTGTGCTGCAGTATATGCCCTTTGAAATAAAGACTCACTTTGGGGGTTATATTAATTTTGTGTGTAGTGTAGGCTCCAAAAGTCCTGCAAATCTACTTGGGATTCTTACCCTGAATAGTCCGGACAAGGCAGTTGTTTCAAAAGAAAGAGTGGTAAACACTAAGCGCTATCAGTGTTTAAGAGCTCCAGAGACCCACAGCCAACAAAGATCAGTAGCAGAGACCAGAATCCAGCAGAGTTGACCTACAGAGACTGGCACAAGCCAGCACTGGAAAATGGCAGCTGTGAGTGGTAGTGACCACGGGCTGTTGACATTCAGCATTATCCAGTGGCAAAGAGCTTCTCTTTGTCAGTTCATGATCACCATCTCGAAAGAATTGTAAGCTGACTGACAACTGCTCCTTTCCCAGTACCCACAGAAAAGATATGAAATTCAAAAGGCCTGGGTAGCCTCAACCCTTCAATATTTGTGGTAGTCATTATTCTCATGGCTTCTCTATTGGGCTGGTTTTTCTCACTGGTTGTGGTTTTCCTCAATGTTCCACAGTAGTGGCTTCTTAATCTTTCTGAATTTCCACTGCACTTTTGGATTCCCTCTCGCAAATTCTTGTACTACCTCCTCAGGAATACACTGCCTGGCCTTCTAGAACTTCTTCTAAAATCTGAGTGGAAGCCTTCCTCACCGTGCAACTCTTGTGTTATGGTTTGTGGCTAGATGCACTCCCCCAAAGGCTCATGTGGGTAAAGATGAGGAGTTTCAAAGCTGATTGGACTAGGGTGGGGGCGTGTGGATTAAGAGTGTGATACTGGGGTTAAGGTGTGGATTATGGAAGCCTCACCTGGGTATGGATGGCACCAATCATTAGAATATAAAGGAGAAAGGGAATATAGAGGAAAAGAGGGAATGCAGGTTTACTTTCTGCTGCTTGTTGCTTTTTTTACATTCTGCATGCCTTGCCTGGACTGTTTCTCCTCTGTGATGTGCTTGTGCCATGCTACCTTTGGAGCCAGCCAAGTATGGACTGAAGCTCTACAAACTGTGAACTGAAATAAACCTTTGTCTCTTTAACTTTGGTGTTGGGTGTTTTGTCTCAGCAATTAGAAAAGTAATTAAGATATCTTGCTTTTTTTGCATGCCTGTAAAATCAGCACTATTTAATGACACCAAGATCTGATGCCAGTTGGAGCACTAGCAGGGCCCCCTTAGTCATGGCTCCTGAGGCATCCAAGTGCCTGGATATCTGAGCACTGTGAACCTAATCCCAGAGAGTTAATTCCCTACGTGGCCATTCTCAAGCAGGGTGCCCTGCAGCTCTCTTTTCAAAACAGAGTCTTTTACATTTGCAACTTTGAGCCTGAGAAGGATACAGTCTTGCTTGTTTCTATGATGCATTCAAACCATCTTTTGTATTGTCCTGCTTTAAAGTATCTGACTCCTTTCTAATCTTTTCAGCAACTTTCCTCTCTAAGGCACCACTTTTGAAGGGTCTTCCTTTCTGACCAATCTGAAAACTTTTCAAGTCAACCTTTAGTTCTTGGCTTTCAGTATAAACCTGACTAAAAGCAAATAGTGTCCCTACTACAGTCTGAACATTAGGCTGTCTTGAAATTTCCTCTGCCAGATTATTTAATCCACTACCCTCAAATTTATTCTCTCCTAGTGTCTCAGAACCTGAGTAAAATGTAGACAAATTTTCTGCTGGCACATAACACATATACCCTGGAGTTCAAGTGTTCATAGAGCCCTTGCTCCCAACTGAAACTTCCTCAGCCTCGTCCCTCCTTCCCTTCTTCCTCCGCCTCCTCCTTTTTTTTATTTTTTATTTTAAAAAGGATAAAACCAAAGAAAATAAAATAATAAAACCAATAAAAACAAACCAGTGTAAGTGACATAGGACTTCAAAACAATACAAAATGAACAATACCATAATGCCTCTTGCTGTCCTCAAAATACCTGCAGATACCCTCAGACATAGTAAAAATCAAACAGAACAGAGCAGAGTAGAACCAACAAAGATAAAACAATGAGTGCAATAAAGGACTTCAAAATAAGATAATAGTGAGCCCAAAATGGCTACCATAATATATCTTGCTATCTTTGAAAAAGCTGCTCTTGGTTTTGGATGTAACAAAATCAAATAAAACAAAACAGAACAAAACCCAAACCAACAAAACAACGAAAATGATACAGGATTTCAAAATAAGACAGTAGAGAGTTGAAAATGGCTACCACCATCAGAAGGAGATTCCCCCATAGATGCCACACTGTGTACCGCTATTGTCTGAATAGATGATCAGTTCAATGGCCCTACACCTGCAAGGTCAGTGAAACACCAAAACAAAACAAGCATCAAACTGCATTTCACCTCAATAGCTATTGTTGCAGCTATCATTTCTCCAGATCAGCTGGTTGCTTACATTGGGGTAGGAGGAGATTGGCTCTTTTTGTTTGCCAGCCTGTGTGCTAGAAAGAGTTGGGGTTTAGTGGCGCGTGCATGGTGCTGGTTCTCAGGGAGGGCTTGCTTCTTGGTGAGTCCTGTTCTTTCCCGCCATGGTCCACGAATGGTGGTGACTCATGGGGAAATGTTTGGGTCTGGCTGTCCCCACTCCAGCAGCCTATGCATGATGCTGGTTTACAGGGAGGGCTTGCCTCTTGGTGATGCCTTGTTCTCTCCCCCCGCAGTCCGCAAATTGCAGAGTCCTTTCTTCTTCTTTTTGTGAGACAGATCTTGGCATGTAATTCAGGCTGTCCAAGAGTTTTCTACTAAAACATGTTTGAGGAGATGGATGGGGAGTCTGTAGGCTCTCCAGGAAACATGAAAGGACACAACAAGAGGCAGAGTTGGCATTTTATGATCTTTTCTTAAAAGACTAGTAAGAAAACATTCAAAATAATTCTCCAGAGAATGTCAAGGAAAAGACCGGAGGTAGAAATGAGACTTGGAAATGCTCAAGATTGATGGTCTAAGGAAGACCCCAAGAGTTCAGTATCAGGCAGGTAGGCATAGAGATTTCATTCAGGGGGTGGTAGTGACCTCTGCTTTTCTTATACTGTGGAAATCAAAAGATAATAAACAATAATTGAAAAGGAATATGAATAGCAGCATAAAATGTGAATGTCTATTCTAAATAATAGTTGACAATAGTTTAATTAGAAGGGACCTGGAGAGCAGAGAAGCAGAATGGGAACAGGAGAGCCTATGATGGGGGTGGGGAAAGATAGGCCCAGATGTTTCAGTGTTTCTAAGTCATTATCAATAGAGTCTCTTCTAGCAGCCCTAGCTGCTGGCCCAAACATCCTAACCCAGTGCCCTTCACTTTTAAATCATTTGTGATTCATTATTTTTCTGTTCAACCTATCCTTGCTTAGCACAGCTTTTTCTCCTCTTCCCAGGGCTAAGTAAAATTGAACTGTGGGAGCTTCCCCACCTCGAGTTCACAAATCCTGCAGCATTTGTGAATAGATGCTGATGTGTATGTGCAGCGACCTCCTCTCAGTTAGGACCTCCATGTACACATATCTTGTAAGACAAGACAACATGCATTGGTGGTGAACTATGATTTTGGGAATGGATTAGTAATAATGACATCGATTAATGAAAACTACAAACAAGGCTTTTAAAAGCTCATGAAGTTAAAATTAAGTAAAAAATTCAAACAAATCAAAATGGCTATGAAAAATTAAAGTCTCAAGACAATGAGGAGAAACATTTCCCCAAACATTTTCAAAGAAAAATTTTAAAGATGCAAATGAGGTCAGTGGTTTCCAGGAGTTGGGGTCAGTGGTGGTATCAACTTAAAATGGTAAGAGTGAGTCTTTGAGGACACAGAGATAATCTAGCTCAGTACTGCCAACAAAAATGCACTTTCTTCACAATTTAAATCATTTAACTTTCAGTTTTCTAATAGGTACATTTTTTTAAAGTAAGAAGAGCGCAAGAATGGTCTGACATCATGAAAAAATGTCTGCTGGGTCACCTTCAAGGAGAAACTGAAGTGGAAATGATGGTCTGAGAATCACTGCCAACCTGGGAACAGAGGAGATGGCCAAGACTGACCCCAAGACTGTGCAGGACCTCATCTTGGTGGGTACTCTCCACCAAGGACAGACAGACTGTCCTGAAGCGCTCCCAGACCATTTGCCAGCATATTGTTGGAATGTTGATGGGTGTAGTCATAATCTACTAGATTGATCATGAGAAAAAATATAATGCAGATCTCATGTTGCAGGCTGGGGTGGGAGAGCTGGAACGTCAAAACAAAGTATCTGCCACAAAATATAGAGTCGAATATTGCTGATAAGAGCAGATTTCTGAGGCTTCTTGCAAGGAGCTAATATGTGTAGACAGTTCATTTTTATTTTAAAGTGTGCATTCTTGCCATACCCTATAGTTTGTAGAGTAACTTCCCTGGCCCCATTTCTCAAACAAGCTACCATCACATCTTGAAACTTGGTCGGTTGTGCTCTTAATTATTAAGCATTAAACTTTGGTAGTTCTATGGTAAGATAGCCAAATTTTATACTGTACTTTTGTGAAGTCATTCTTTCCTGTCATTCCTTTTGTGCAAGGTGCTGTTTGATAAGAGTTATTATACAATATTTTTAGATAAATAGTAAATCTGTGAATCACTTTTAGACTTAGGGAAGTAAAGCATTTATAGAGTTTAGGGTCCTGTCATATTCAGCCAAAAGTGAATTTGAGCTAATGCCAAATAGTGTGTTGATGATATTTTTCAAATGGCTCAAAACATTTAAAAATTACTTATTCAGTAATATCTGTCTTCACTCTGCTACCAAACTCAAAACTGAACCTTGACTTGGGACTAAGCCTGTGAAATAAAATGCTAAAGTCATTGAAATGTAACCACTTTCACCATAGTGTGTTAGTATTTTTAAATACAGCAAATAACTGAATAGCTTGATGTAGCATGACACTCACTTATTAGAGTTTTGCGTGAGGTTGTAATTCTTCAGTAAAGCTCTGAATTGGTAATCTACAATGATTACCATTAAAATCTGGGAGGATTTTGAAAGTTACTGCATCCTTTCTTTGAACTGTTGGTTGGAAAAGAGAAGAAAAAGAGACCTATTGAGTGTCTACCCTATCAGTTGCCTAGAAAATGATGAATAACAGGCAGGCTCACATTCTTAAGAGATAATCTTTTAGTTGAACTATTTGTTGCCTAAATTCCTGCAGTGTAACAATTTTGTTACTGATGATAGAAGACAGAGATAAGAATTGTTGTCATTCAAAAACAGTGTCAGGAATGCTGGGAGGAGAGGATAGACTTGATGATCTGGAAGGAAACCACATGGATTCCTTCACCGCAAAGTGATTTTATATAATAAAAATGTGAATGGTTGAAAAAGTTGAAGGATGGCATGGTCCTTCATAAAAAGAAACTCAGAGTGAAAGTTTAAGAAATTCTTAAAAATTCTTTTTCAATTTTCCATGTTATCAATCTTGTTTATATTGTGAACATTTAACATTAAGACACATCTTATCCTACTTGTGCATGTCTGAGGAACACAAAGAGGTTCAGTTGTTTTGTAATAAAGCAAAATTGCTATGATTGTTCAGCCACAAAGTACTGCAATCAGGTCAGTTGGTGGGACTGCAGGCTTCACCTACAGTGTTCCATTCTTCAGTTGGACCAGACCGGTTGAATTCTATGTTCAGGACTGTTTCAAATCTCATAAACGGCATATAGAAATGATTGGGTTGTCTTCTGCAGCAAGGATGGTGTGGACTTAGGAGGAGTTAACTTCCTTAAGCAATAGATTTCAGAAGCAGGACCCCTTAACCAAAAATATATTCCATAAAGATACCCAAAATTCTGTTAGAAAAATAAAAAGGCACAGGTAACAAGTTCTGTAGAGTTTACATAACTCATAGAAAATAATATAATTTCACTACAAAATATATATATAAAATTACCAATACATACTTTAGCTGAGTGTTGTCTTAGTCCGTTTATCACCAGCTGGGATCTGAGGAGGTCCTCCCAGAGAGGAGATGGGGGTCTCAGCTCACCCTGTGTTGGTTCTTCACTCTCCCTGCAGTGAGAGGCATAAGCAAAATTACTATGCAGGTTTAGAAAGTAAAAGAAAATAGAGACGGGACTTGAGTTTGAAGAGCTGAGGCGGCATGGCTCTGATGAAGAAGGTCAGACTGACCTGTTAACAAAGGAATGCGACCTGTTTTTATAGAGGGGCTAAGTAGGACTAGTCTGTTGTTGATCATTATCTTAGTTCTAGTTTTGCAAGACAGTTGTAAAGAAGTTCTTACTGTTTGAGAGGGCAATATGTTCTCCATGAGATGATTATTTCTGCCTGGAGCAGTGTTTCAAAGGCTCTGATGGAATCCAAAGTGACCTGAGGTTTAGACCAATGACTGGAGATTTCTGGGTAGCCATTGGTAGTTGAGTGACCTTGTAAATCTTATCTTGATATCCTCAGTTTCTACATCAAGCTAAGAGAATGAGAGGTTACATAAAATTAGTGATCTTTTTGCTATTGTTGTTTGCTTTTAAGACAGTCTCATGTAGTTCCGGCTGGCCTTGAACTCACTGTGCAACTCAGGCTGGCCTTGAACTCATGGCAGTCCAGCTACCTCAGTCTCCCAAGTGCTAGGATTCAAGGTGCATGCCATTATGGTTGGAAAAATTAGTATTAATGAAACTTGCTTTGTCAGTTTAAAGCTAGACATGGTGGTGCACACCTAGAATCACAGCAACTCTAGCAGGCTAAGGTACGGGAATCATAAACTCGAGCTTAATATGAGCAACTGAAGAACTTAATAAGAACCTATCTCAAAATGAAAAGCACTGTAGCTGTAACTCAGTATGAATGCTCTGGGTTCAGCACCTGGTATGAGGGGCAGAGGGAAGAGTTTCAATTTGCTAAGAGAACTAGTAGTTAAAAGGATACAATTTCTAAGAACAAACAAGTTTGAATGAAAGGGGACTTGAGAAAAAAAATTGAGGATCAGCACCTTCTCTGAGCTAGAAGGGGAATGAGGAATGATGAAGGAAACATGAGGGTGTTTTAAGTGGAGGAGAGACTTCGAAGGACTTGTTCTGCAGTGGACAGGAGACTCCCATCTGCTGATCAGTGCAGCAGTGTGACCAAGGGGGTCACTGCTCACAGGGGGAGCTGGTAGCAACTCAGGGCTGGGAAGGATAGGAAGGCCTCAAGCAGGACAGAAACTCCCTGCTGGGGCCCATATAGTTAAGTCAGCAAGAGATGCAGAACAGTTTATTACACTAACAGAAACCAGTGTGAAGATTGGTTCTATTACTGTGGTTGGAGCTTAAGCTCATGATCCTTAAAATCAGACGAATAGGGTTTGGGCTTGAAGACCACATCCCTCCTGTTTTGAAAAATAATAATTAATTTATATAGACACCTAGAACAATCCCTGGCATACTAGTAGGAATTTTGTGATTTTTTTTTCTTAAAGGAATATGATGGCATGTAGAACAACTAACAATAGTCATGAGATGAAGTGAGAAACTTAGCCTGAAGAATGGCCCAACAGACACTTGAGAAAAAAGAGTGAAAGAGTCTGGCATGCTAACTATGAAGAGAACATAGAAAAACATGCAAGAAGAAAGATGGGACATTTAAACTTATGCTATCAACTGAGAAAATGCTCAGAGTGATAGTTTGAAAGCTAAGTGTTGCCACAAAATATAGCATGAGGTTGGACGAGACATAGTAGGTGTCTGTGCCAGGGTGTGGTGGGGAGCAGCACTGGTCTGGCTCAGGATGTTGAAAGTCAGTAGGGATCAGGGGTTGGCAGGAAAATGGAACCCAGGCAGAGTGAGAAACATATCATCATGGGGATGGCAAATATCATTATCTGGCATGGAGAACAAGAGCTTGAACATAATGGCCACTCATGGGATTTGCCTGGCACAGAGCACCAGTAATAAGAGGATTGAGAAAGCTTCACAAAGGGTGGGCAGGATGACTTAGGTGGTGTTAAGATGACTTAGAGATGAGCAGAGGGCAGCTGTGTGGCAGGTGGTCAGATGCAATGTGAGCTCATCCAGGCCAAGGAGGGCATCTCTGCCTGAGGTCATTTTCTATGGGAACACAGAGGCCCAAGTGTGTGAGGGGAGAGTCCATGTGGCAGGGCAGCCTGATGTGGGTCTCAGCATCAGGGAGAGCTGAAGACAGCACCCACGCATATAAAGGTCTCCAGTGTGAGTTTGGATTCAGAGCCTAAGCAGAGTGAGTGGGTCACCATGCAGTGGATTGACCTGGTATGGTAGGGATGGTGTCTTTGTGGTACAGGCCCCAGTGTGGACAGCATCCTTATTGGGCTGTGGAGGACCTAGATGGGAAGTCAGATTCCAAACAGGAAGAGGGACATTTCTGTGCAGAATGTAGTCCTGGTATGTGTTTCAGAGACAGTGAAATAAGGAGGATCCTTATGCAATGGAATAACTTTATGGGGGAAAATTAAGATTCTATACATCAAAAAGGGTTACTGGAAGTCAAATATCTAGAAAGTTTTCTGATGTGCTCAAAGTGTGAAAATTATTATCTATATAGCTAATTAATGAAGCTAATCCTAAACCTAATTCCTAACTTAAAGTAACACTTAAAAGTAACCTAAAACAAACTCTAAGCATAAACCCCAAATCCTATAACTAACACAAGCCCTAACCATAGTCATAGCTTTAGACCTAAACCTAAATTTCACCATAACACATTCCCTAACTAGAAACTTGAAATCCAACTGTAATCACTGCTGTTAAGTTAATCATAAACCAGAATCCCTAAACCAAACCCCTAGTACTACTAATTTTAACCCTTAGTCTAATCCCTAACTATAACCCTAAACTCTATCCCTGAACCCTAACTCCTAATCCCCTAATCCCTAACCCTAATCTTGACCCTAAATCCTAACTAGGACACTAAAGCAATCCCTTAAACCTAGCTCAATGTCCTTGCCCATATCCCTGACCTGTAAAATTTACCCTAAGTAAGAGTGGCTGGGTCTGACCACAGCTCTACCTTCTGTCTTGCTTAACCCAGTTGTGCCTGGGGATGATGGGGTTGGGTGGGAGATTTTGATATTATTGTGTCTAGCTGTGCAAAGTGTGTGTGGAGGGAACAGTGAACAGCCCAGGGGGCATTTGGAGAATTCCTGGGTGAAGAGCAGGTCAGTTAAGGGGGCCCCAAGAGATGACTTCACTTCCTCAAAGATGAAGTAGAGCTCAGAACCCTGTTGCCAGGCGCCCCTATCTAACAGCCAACTGTAGTGAGCTCACTTGTCTGGAGACCCTGGACATAACAGGATGTTTTTGTCTCATCTCCTGACTTCCTGGGGCTCAGGCCTCAGGAGTTCGCATAGTGGAGGCTTTGGCCACGTTTGGAGATCATTGGTCTCCTGTTGTCCTGGACGCGTGTGGCCATTTTCACAGAATCGAAAGGTGACCTGTTCTTTTAACTACTCCTTGTGTGTGCTCAGCCCCTCCCTGGTGTGAGTATAGGTGTGTCACGGTGCCCATTCCCATGTGTGAGTATCAAAAAATCACTCCATGCTGTTTGTACTTCATTGTATCACACAGTAGTTTGGCAGTCTGCTAAGGTTATGGTTTACATCTAAAATGTCCCCCTGCTGTCTCATGTGTTCAAGGTGGGCTTTTGAATGAGATTTGATCCTTCAGGTGGTGTTCTCCTCAGTGGGTTTCCATTGATGATCTCATAGCCAAAGGTGCTGATAGGAATGGTGGCTTGGTTGGAGGAGGTGGGTCATTGTGGTGTCACCTACAAGGTTGTATTCTTGTCCCTGCTCCTCCCTTCTCATTCTGCATGGTTGCTATGGGTTGAGCAGCTTTCCACCACCATGGCCTTCCGCCATGCCATTTCCACCTTGGAACCCATCAGCAATGAACTGAACACTCTAAAACCATGAGACAGAATGAACCCCTCCTGCATTAAGTTTCAGGTGGTGGGTATTTTTTCTCATTGGTAAAAAAGTGACTAACAGAGCTGCTGTTCCTATGTCTGAACCTCTGTCCTTGGTCCCACCCCAGGATAATGCATTGGGCCAGAGCTTGGAAGTGCGAGGCTGTCTGGATATCCTCTTGGAGGACGCATGTAGGAGCATGGTGAATGACCTACTGCCTTCTGTGCTTCGTGGGGACACTTGGTTCCTCCACAGGTTTTTCCAAAGCTACCGATCAGTTGGCACCACACAGCAGGTGCTGGAGCTGCTGTTGAAAAGGTGAATGTCCCACCTCATAGACCGGGGTAGGGAGTCAGCACCTTCTGGCTGGGTCTTTAGAATGTCATGCATAGTCTGCTCTGTGGAAACTGAGATGCTCAAATAAGACCCATGTGTGTTGCCAGGACCAAGGAATCTGAACCCTGGAAGCACCCACCCTGGGCCTCGTGTGTGACCTTCACACACCCCAGGGGGATGCTGATCACATTGGGTCTCACTTACTTGAGGCCTCAGACAAAGCAGTTTCCCCATCTGTGAAGGAGGCTCTGCATGGCATCTGGGGGATCCCTGTCCTAGATGTAGCCAGAGCAGGAAGCCTGGCGGTGATCTGAGGGCCACAGCACCCACTGAGATATCTAGGAAGAAGCTGGCTGGGTTCACTCACTGCACACACACAAATGAAACACGTGTTGAATGCAGGCACACTTCTGGTCTGTTAGCATAACCCAGGGAAAAGGGCAGGAAAATTCCTTCCCTCCTGGGCTCCATTTCTATCTCAGAATCAGTCAGTGACACAAAAATCAGTGGTGGGGACAGTCCTTGTGTTACCAGCCACTCGGGTCCACATGTTCAGGTTTGTTAGCTCCTGCTGACCAAGTCATAGCAGGACATTAATTGTTGAGGACAAAGGTCTTATTCAAAGCCAGCTTTGAGTTGATGGAGTGGTCTTTGCCTGAAATCACAGAGCCCAGGTGTGCAAGAATCGTTTATAGTAAAGAACAGAGGGGACGGGGATGACCAGGAACAGTATGCATCACTGGGCTTATTCCATTGCTTTCAGTCAGCAATGAAATTGGGCCCAGACATTTTGGAGCCAGCATTTGTATATTCTGTCCATCCAACTAAGCAGAGAAGAGGGGGTAGCATCTAGGCCCTAGGCCCAACGCTGTTTGGAAAAGCCACTTTCTCCTGTAAGAAAAAGTTCTAACCATCGAAGTTCTCTTTTTTCCTGCTGGTTGCAGGTGTGACACCCTCATGAACTCCTGCCGTCACAGCCACATCCTCACATGCTTTGGCAAAGGTGGTGAGCGCCAGGGTCAACTCACAAAGTGAGTGGGCTTTGGTCAAGAAGGGGGCTCTTGTGTCTGACTGGGGATGTGGGGGGCTGTGATGTGGAGGTGGAGCAAACCCTGGCTCCCACACATGTGATTCCTGATGCAGGGCTGAGGCCTGGGGCCATGAAGAAGGGGAGGGCAGACCCCTGACACAGCTCCTGCCTGTCTTCCCCCAGTGCCATCTTCACCATCGTGGGCACCTGGCTGGACACCTACCACCAGGACTTCCACGAGCCTCCTGACTTCCCGTGCCTGAAGCAGCTGGTGGAGTACGTGCAGCTGCGCTTCCCTGGCTCACACCTGGAGAACCGTGCCCGCCTTCTCCTGGCCCAGCTGCAGGACCAGCTTCCCACAGAGGCCGAGTCTGAGAGTGAGGACGCCTGGGGTGGGGACATTAGAGCACACGAGGAAGGTCAGGGCTGGGCCCACATGGACAAGGCTCATGCCCGCATTCAGGCCAGGAACAGGAGGAGCCTTGAACCCCTCAGGTGGTGGAGATGTCTGGGCAGTGGTCCTGCGGTGGGGTCAGGGCCCCAGGAATCTTTGGCAGGCAGAGAATGGCTCAGAGCAAGCTGATGTTGGGAACCTTTTTCCATGCAGCTCTGTCATCACTTCCAGAGGAGGAGTCATCTGTGTCAGAGACTCTGGAGATGGGGTCAGACCCAGTGCCACAGGCATCGGCAGAGCCACCCAAGTCTTCATCTGTGGCCACAGCAAACAAGGCGAGTAAAGAGAAGTCCTGCTTCCTGGTGTCCCCTCCTGACCCGGTGACACAGCAGTTCATGCTGAGGGATGCGGTCAGTGGCTGGGCTCATCAGGGCAGGGCGAGGGCGGGCTTCCTTCAGGCATCTGCCGTCCAGACCTGCTTTCCCTGCTGTAGAGCCTGTGTTCTTGTCCAAATTCTGCTCTACCATTGCACGTCATGTGACCGGGCACATTTCTGAGCCCTGAGTTCTCTGCTCCCCTCTGGGCAGATGACTTGATGCAATCTCTGCCTCCCCTATGATAGAGATGCCAAATGCAGGCCAGACAGGCTCAGCAGGCCTGGCCCTTGGGGTGTAGTGCTCAGTGCAGTGTCTCTGGGACACTTCTGTCTCCCAGAACACTTCAGCAGCCTCAGCACTCATAGACACCCAAAGGGCACTGGCACCTACAGACCACACACAATGAAGCCCTGAGTAGTAGCAATTGTGCGCATGAACACGGAAAGAGACCTAGAGGGGGAGGCACAAGGTGTGCCTGATCCAAGCAGCTCTGTACCAAGTTCTATGCATAAACCTTAGGCAGTGAAAATGCCACTCTTTTCTGGCTGTTCTGCCATCCTGGGTCACTCCTAGCCACTGCGTCCATGGTGGGTGGAGCAGCACCTATTGTTTCCATGACTCTTGACTCATAGACCCAGCTTTCCAAGCTCCAGCCCCAGCCCCTGGGCTGTATCCTGGCCTGGGCTCCACCTGGTTCCAGAGAGACAAGGAGGCCAAAGGGCACCTGGATCTCACTGTCTGCACCTCTGCCCCCAGGTCCAGAGTGAGAGTCACATCCCCTCTTTCCACGGGGACTGCAGCACAACAGCTCTGGACAGCACCCAGGTAAAGCTGCTCTGGACTGATGAGGCTGCGTTGTGCTGTGGGAGGTGCCCAAGGACCTGTGATGGCCAGGAAAACATGGCGGCTGGCTCTGCTCTCTTTCATAGCCCCAAGACTCCCTGCACCTTGCATACAAAGAGCCTAGGCTCCTGAACAGAGCTTTTAGAAGCCCCAAACCTGGCCATCATTCTGGGGGTAGGGGACCAATCTTTGATTCTGCTGATGTCTTTGTCCTCCACAGATGAGGGAGCAGGTCCAACAAATCGGGCCACTCTACAACCAGCAGGTGGGTGACAGCTGCATCATCAGGGTCAGCGTGGAGGAGGCCAATGGAAACACATATAAGAGTATTCTGGTAAGCAGGCGGTAGGGGCCTCCCCTGAGGGCCTCACCTAGCCAGGGATCAGCATATACTGAGCACCATGTATGCTTCTGCCCTCCTGGAGTTGCACTTCTAGTGAGTTAGGACAGCTGAACAGGAATAAAATAGTCAGGGGCCAGCAGTCTGGGCCTGAGCTGAAAGGAGAGAGAAGAGCTGCTTACCTGACCCCAGGAGGGCATGGGCCACAGTTAATGGTGGCCAAAGAACTGGGGTGAGGGCAGAAGCCAGGAGGATGGGGTCAGGCAAGTGTCTGGGGGTCACGCTGTGCTGTGAGGACACTGATTTTCTCAGTGGGACACAGAGCCGCTGGGGGCTGAAGCCATGCAGGGCAGCAGTGACTTTGGGGCTCTCTGTCAGGGAGGGGCTGCTGCCAGAAAGGAAGGGAGGCTCCTCAGGAGGCTGCAGTTGCTGTCCAGGCTAGGAGAGCAGGGTCTTAGCAGGTTGATGACCTTGGAGGTGGCCAGCACTGTCCGTCTGGGCATCACTTGAATATGGAGCCAGCAGGGACTGCTCACATGGCATGTATGGGCCTTGGGCAGGGCTCCTGTCCTGCAGGCCACTTTGTGGGTGATGAAGAGCCATTTGTAAATGTGACACCATCCACACAGGTCAGGTGGCACCATCTGTGCTCTGGACCTTGGGATCCAGGCATCCAAGGGTCCAGTCCTTTTCACTCACTGTACAGACTACAATGCAGATCAGGTCTGCCACGGTGCTGGCTCCTCCCCTGGAGTTGGACCTGGCCCTGTCTCTTGCCCAAGCTTGTGAATTGCTATTCCTGAGGGCAAGCAGCTCCCCAAGGTGGCATGAAGGCGTGGACCAGCTGCTGTGGGCAAAGGGGCTGAGGATGTGTGGGATGGGGCCCAGCGCATTACATGAGGCTGTCCTCGGGGAGCCTGAGAAGGGGAAGAGGTTCCTAAACCCAGCCAAGAGCTTCTGTGCTCAGTGCTGTGGCGCCTCGGAGGGGCGCTTGCTACTGCACTCTGGGGGAGCCTGCTCTGAGGGACTGTCCATGCCTTAACCCAGGTGAACTGCAATGATCGGACTTCCACCGTCATCCGGAGGGCTATGGAGAAGCACTTCATAGATGATGACCCCAGATACTATGAGCTCCTGCAGATTGTTTCCGACCATGAGAGTAAGTCAGAGTATGGCCAGAATGATGGTGGAGTGACAGGAATAGCACCGCCCCCTGCCACAGGCCTGTAGCTCCTGGCTCTGGGGTACAAGCCAGCAGGAAGAGAGCAGGCACCACCCACAAAGCCACCTGCCAGCACGGCTCTTGATGACCTGTTAATCCATTGTGCTCTCAGGATTTTCTCATCTCTTTTGCTCCTGTGTCCTCCTCTGGGTGTGAGATGGCAGGTCAAAGCCAACTCTAAGGAGGGAAGAGCTAAGACTTGTCTCATGGGGCAGGGTAGCCACATGGTCCCTGGAAGGAATGCCTGCTTGCTAAGGGGGAAATGTGCTTCTGAAAGAACTGGTGCTGCCATGGACTGAAGCATTCTGTGTGAAATCCATGTCTGTGACAGGAGAGGCAGCTTTTCAGAAGCCACTTCAGTGTGTTAAAACTGGGATGGGGACAGAACCCAGAACAAGCATAGGGCAGGTTCCAGGTCCTCTGTTCCTGTGTCCTCCCCCGCAGAAGGAGATCAGAATGACCAGTGGGTTCACCCACATACAGAGAAGTGCATTGTGTCTGTGTAAATGTTAACAATGCAGTGTTTTCTTCCCAGGGTGGGATACCCTCAGCAGTCATCAGTGCAGACTGTCAGTAGGGACACCACCACTGCTAGAATTATATTGTAAATGGTCTTGAATCTTCCTGTACTGTTGTGGTTAGGAGGACATGGTAGGTGGCCCCTGTTTTTGCAGAAAATCAAGCCTGAGGCTCGGGGAGTCTGAAGAAGTAGAGGCAGATCTGCCCAAGTCCCTCCCAGCACTGCCTGACAGCTCACTCTAGGCCAGAGGAGAGGGGTGGGGAAGAGGAGTCCAGAGGAAGGACTTTCTGGATGCCTGGGATCCACAGGATGTGGAGCCCCCTGAGCCCTGGCACAGGAAACCTGTGCTGAGGCCTGCTCTTAGGCAGAGGTTTCCAGAGTCTCAGGCAGCATTCAGGGGTTTCCCTGGTCTCTGCAAAGCCTACTGCTGGAGTCCTGACCAGTAAAGGCCCAGAGTCTGCAGGATGGGGTGAGCCTTGTCCATTTCCAGGCTGAGCTAGGGCATTCTGGGTCCCAAACCCCTTTTAAAAGAGAGTCCTTAGGCTATGTCAGGCCCGCTGCACAGTCTGTCCTCAGGAGGTGTCCTAGGTGGTGCTGGAGCTGGACTGGAGGGACCACAGGTCTTTTCTGGAGGAAGATCTCCAGGTGTGGGTGTGCCTGGTAGGGTTCTCCATGAGCACCGCTGACCACCTCTCTGATCAACCCCACAGTGATGAAGATCCCTGAAGACAGCAATGTCTTCTACGCCATGAAGTCCAACAGCCTGTATAACTTCATCCTGAAACAGCAGACCTTCCTCAGCTGGCTGGATGTCAGTTATGGAATGTTGCCCACCCTCCACCGCTGGAAGGAAAGAGGACTGAAGGCTTTTCAAAGGCACCAGCTAAGGCACTCCTGGTGGGATCTGGCTGGATAAGAGTTACCACCTGCCTACCTGGAAGCCCAGGGCACCCCACACTCCAGTCTCACCCCAAACGTTCCTACCCTTGAATCAGCACCTGTCACATAGCAGGCTCACCTGGTCTCTGAAAAGAGACATTTCTTCATTGTTTCCATGCTTAGCTTTTAAAAGATTTTATTTTCTGTTGTGTAAAACCAAGCTGTCTCGATTTGGAAATTTTACTTACATTATCTACATATGAACCCATTCCTGAAATTATTACAGCAGTTGTGGACACAGAAAACCCAGACATTCTTTCCCTTCAAGGTCCCAGAACACTAATACTGCTTCCCTTGGTCTTTAGCCTAATGAAACAACAATCGCTGAAAAAAGCAAGACAGGAAAAAGAAGAACTGTCTCTTGAGAAATGAACTCTTTCTTCCCTCATTTCTCCAGATTCCTTTGTCAGAAGAAGAAATGTACAAAACCTCCCCTTGGGATCAGAATTTTCTCTTAGCCTCTCCCAGAACCAGGCAGCTAGGAATCCAGTAATCCTCTGCCTGGGGCTTGTACAGTTTCATGCTCAAACTCACTGAGCAGCACAAGTGCTGTGTGCAAAGTATCTTCTGGGCTGGAGACAAAACCAGGAGAAAAGAGGAAAATTCTGATCTGGAAGAAGACGAGTTCCCATGTGATGGGGATATTCTTACAGAATCCATCAGTGAAATCATGTCTACCACCACAGACCCTTCATACCAGTGACCAATTTTCTCTGTGCACATTTAACCAGGGACAAGGCAGCAAGGCTGGAGAAGCTCAGGGGTGTAAGGAATTTGACATGGTCAGCAATTCCCTTTATCATAGACAAAACCAGATGATCCTGCTGGGGCTGGTAGTTCTCCAGAATGCGTTCTCTCACCGGCTTCCCCGAGTGCCAAGAGTACCTTACACAGCTAGTCTGTGATCTGAAGCACAAAACCCTTGCTTTAATTAAAGATGACTGTGCCATTGGTGGCAGATCTTTCCATGTGTTCCCATCCCAAGTGTTCACAGATTGTCCCCATAGGCAAATTCATGCCCATCCACAGCATCTTATGTTCCCTGCCACTTGGCCAGCTGACCTTTTTAGCAATTTCTTCCACTTCCTCTACAGAACCTGTGCTCTCTTCTCTCCTGCAAAGATCTGGACCCACTGTGCCTGCACTTTGAAGTCCATTTCTAATGCCCACGTCACTAGGCTGCTACTCAGAAGCCATCTACACTTCCCCAAGATGTCAGCCCTGGAGCAGCGCTGGTCCACACAGTGGAGGAGAAGACTGAAGTCTTTGGAGGTTCCTCACAGAGCAGTGAGAGACCTCAGGCACCAGCTCTTGTCCTCAGGCCTTGTACTGTCTCCAACGCAGAGGTGCAGTCACCGGACCCAGTCATGGGGCTGTCACAATGGCTAACGTGACATGTGCAGAAGTAGCCAGGCAGTGAGTATCAGTTTTCTCTACTCTTTCTTCTCCCTGTCATCAGCACCCACATTAGATGACAGGAGCCACATGGCATTTTATAGGATCATCCACGCAACCAGGTCATGAGCCAAATTGACTCAAGTCCTGAAAATTTCAGTTATCTGCCAGGACTGAAGCCACTGTGGCTTCACTGAGCACCTGTTCCCATAACTGGACACTCAATGTGACCAAAAGTCACCAATTTCCAAAGGACCCAGGAGGCGGGCAGAGGAGGGACTGAGATGGGCAAGCACACAGCACATCACCTATCTTCACTGTCACATCATGCCCCAGGCAAAAGGCCAGACCTTAATTGCTCCACAGCCCCACACTGGCCCAACTTGAGGCCGATGGCAGCTGGGAGGGCAAAGGGAGTGGACAGGAAGTAAGGCTGGTGCTCCACCGTATCACCTTCCCCCTACTTCTGCCCTCCAGCCAGCCTCATTCTCGCTCTTGCTCAGGGCTCAGGGAAACGTCTGAGGCTCCCCGCCACCTCTGCTTGCACAAGCCCAGGGCTATGTCCTTTCCCCAGGAAGCACCTGGAATCAGCAGACAGCACATATTTCAGACCTTGGGGACACCCGACCCAGGCAGAGGTGGCCAGAGACAAGTGAACAGCCACTGTCCGCACAGCTGGAGCACTGCTAACCGGGATGCTGCTGGCCACAGCTCAGGGCACCCAGCATGAATGGAAGGGTCACCCAAGGGCTTTTTCCATCAGGCAGGTGTGTACTTGGCTCAGGACACTGACCACCCCAGGCTTTGACCCCGATGTAACTGATCAGTGCTTCAGGTGCTTCCAGAGAGCCCCTCATGAACTCCCAGTCCCAAACACCCCCTGGGTGCGATCATGGCATGTTTCATTCCTTTGCAGAAGTCATCTCACTCTGTTCCTATGTGATTGTGGACTAAATTCAGTCTGCATCTTGGACCAAAGTGCCTCTTGTCTAAATCCTCACAACCCAGGACTAGGACTGCACCTCTCACATAGCAGGTGCTTGACAGCTGCCCGCTAAATCATGAGTGAAATAAGCTGCATGAGTAACCATGCCTCCTCAGGGTTAGGGCCTGGCAGTGGGGAAAAGGGGGTCTAGGAGCCTGTCCCAGGACACTGGCTGTGTCCTCCCTGCAGTGTCTGCTGCCCTCTACAGAGAATGACTTACTCAAGTGAACCCCAGGTACCAGAGGCTCATCTTGCTCATCTGCACGTACATACATGTCTGTGTTTGGGAACACCCACATGGACTGCTCTCAGCTCTTGGTTCAAATGCCATTTGAAGGCATTGTTGAGGAGTTCAAGAGTCAGTGGTTGGAAAAGTAGATACAGATGTGTTCATTCATTTTTAAGTTTCCTCCTCTTAACAATGAATGTCTTCCTTTCTGTACAAACTTCATGGCATTATTACAGTAGATGTGGCCCACCTGGCACCTCCTTCACCAACATCCATGCAGGTGGCATTCACTTAGGTCATGACCTGGAGCCAGGCAATGATGTTACCCTAGGGATGACTCAGACATAGGCTTTGCTCTGGTGGCTTCCACACCTACCCTGGTGGAGGGTGGGTGTGTGAAAAGATGGACAGCACACCTGGGGTGGACTGAGTGGTAGTACAGGCAGACTTCCTGGAGAAGGCAGCTTTGGGACTGAGTTTTGAGGTCTGTCTGCAGAGAAGAGGCAGAAGGTACCAGCCTTCCATCCCTGAGTTCCAAGGCAGGAGACTTATTAATGACCACAGAGGTGTGTGCTTCTGCTGCAAGTTGTCCTGTAGCAGAAAGATGTCTGGATAAGAAGAGAGAGGCCTCCTCCAAAATTCCAATCAGAAAACTGCTGGTCCTTCATTCTATGGCTAGTGATTCCCCACCTGAAAAGGACAGCAGGAGTTGCTGTGGGCTGGGGGTGGAGGGCAGGTCCAGTTCACAAGGGAGGAGATGTCCTGTTCTCCCATTTCCTCTATAGGCTCCCCCAGAGAAAGACCCCACAACCTAGAAGAGGTTGGAAGACCATGGGATCAGGGTACTGGGACTCTGAGAGCCCACAAAGTCTGCTGAATGCTGACATTCACATTCCATCCCTGCCTCTCCAAGCACACCAGCTGCAGGTATCATACACTCTAAGAATTTTAAACATCACTGACAGTCTTGGATCTGAGGGAGAGGCTGGCGGAGGCGACAGAGTCCCAGCCAGCACTGTTAACAACAGGAATGGGCTGTTTCCAAGGCTCCTGCTCAGGGATAGGTGGGGCAGAGGTGCCCCAACCCATGTGGCTCCTGAGGTTCTTGGGGTGAAGGACCGCTAGAGGATGAGAAAAATAAAGAAAAGACAAAGTTGGGGTCAGGTGGAGCCCTTATCCTCCTGATGGGAGGAAAGGTACTGCTCAACCAATACAACTTGTGTATTTATATACTGGGAAGGATGATGTCAATTTCAACCCCTCTGCCTAGCAACCCATTCCTTGGATTATCTAGGAAACTGGTGTTCTTTTGGGCTGTAGCAGGTGGTTGACCCTGTTGCTCTTTGTTTGTTTGTTTTTTTTTTTTTTTGGTAAGGTCAAGTCTGGGTCATGCCTTATGTCAATTTCCAGCTTCAAAGGCTGGTGACACAGAGGGCAGGGTCCTCAGTGAGCCCCTGCCTCCGCCCACCTCACTAATTAGGAACATCATGCTCAGGAAATTCAAAGAAGTCACCAGGATCCCATGACTGGTAAGGAGTGGAGCTGCTCCTTCAGTCTCTAGTCTCCATGCAGCTGCATAGTTCAGGCCCCTTCCTTTGTGCCTTTTCCTCTTCTGGTGAGGTCCCTTGTCTCCCAGCAGCTGCTGGGGGTGAGTGGGATCCTTGGCACCGCATCCTTCCCCCACACTGCCCTTCACCTCTGAGATCAGCCTCCACACTGCTGCAATGGAAGCCCAACAGCACAGGTAAAACTCAGTCTGCATGCAAGGCTGCTGCCCTGTTCATCCACATCCAGGACACAACGTCCCTTTGCTTAAGCACACAGCAGGCAGCACGTGGGGCGCACAGTGTGTATTCTTTATTCTACTGCAGAAGGTGAGAATGTTTGCTAGGCACTCCTTATCAGAGCCATGGAAGCGTGGAAATGATTCTCGTCTCACTCAGTCCCCAGCAAGGGCCAGAGAGGCAGACTGGAGTGAAAGTAAGGGCACTGACTAAGGAACTAGGCTGTTGAGTAAGCCCCTGACTCTTGTTTCCACTTGTTCTGTGACCTTAAGCAAGTTACTCAACCTTTCTGGGTTTCAGTTCCTCAACTACCAAAGAGAAGTTGTTACGAACATGCAATTGTTACGAACATGATAGAACACACTGGGCCCGTACAGGATGAGGTGATAACAGCAGAGCTGGGCTTACCAGCTGCCTGGCCCAATGAAAAGACAAGACTGACTGAATCTTTTATCCAGTGCTAAGCAGAGACAACCGAGAATGACCAGTTAGAAAGGAAGTCTGGACCAAAGATTAGTGAAAGGAACTCCAGCATTAGAAACGCACACAAAATCCTGATTGTAACTCATCCTTGAAAATGTCCCAAGTAGCTGTCTTCTGGGCCTGAGGGCCCACATGCTGCACCAGGGTAATGAAAACTTCAATCTCCACAAGTCAGACCCTCATTCCTCTGTACTCAACATGGGAGCCAAGCGTCCACCTTCTCAATCATCCTGTTACAAACATTCTGTCCCTTTCCTGGGACGCTGCCAGCCCAGGATCCATTCTTGCCAAAAAAATTCCCCAGGGAAGCAGAGATGGGTAAAAGCCCAGCTTGGGTTTAATCTTGCTGCAAACACAAAGCAAGAAAACACGACTCCCTGGTGAGGAGGTGTGGCTGGAGGGGGTCTGTGAGTGATCAGGGGCCACCAGGCACTGACAGGGCAGGGGGAGACACACACGGTGTCACATACGGCTGGCTGGGACACGACCATGACTTGCGGTTGGAGAAAGTTCCTTTAGGGAGACTCCCAGGAAGCCTCAGATGTCCAGCAGAAGGCTGGAGTGACTTACACTGAAGCACTCTGCTGGCCATCACACGTCACTTCTATCTGTAGCCCCAGTGCTTCCTGGGCCTTGCAAATTCTCCTGAAGAAATTACCCCACAGCACAGGGGAGGAACAGTGTCCACCCTATGGGATGACTTCAGCTACATCCAGATCAATGGAAGATGCAACGCCAGACTTCTGGTTCTAAACTGCCTTCCTGGGCCCTAGGTCTCGGGACAAGAGAGGTGGGCAGGGCTTCCATGCAGACCCTTGTGGGAGATGATGGTCCCAGTCCCACAGTAGGAAGGCATGACTTAGCCCAGCTGTGTCTCATGGGGGTCAACTCCTCAGAAAACCAAATGTCAAGACACTGAACACTTTTCTCCCCATTTCCATGATGACAGAATTCCAATACCAGAAACCAGGAGCCTGAGCAAAGCTGGGCCACTCCAGGTGTACTGATAGACTGGATACAGTATAAGGGACAGAAAGAGGCTTGTCTCACTCTCTTGAAACCTTGTTGCTTTTGCTGTCTTATGCTGTCATGAACTGTTGTTTGTCTGTAAAATGCCACCCTGCCTTGCAGTCAGCTACTTATGGACTGGAACTTCCACAAACTGTGAGTTAAATAAACCTTTCCCCCTTTAACTTTGGTTGTTGGGTATTTTGTCTCAGCAATGAGAACAGTAACTAAGACAATACATAATATTAATTATGTGATATCAAGTTATATACAGGCATAAAATATTCACATTATCTTAAAACCCAAAGAAAAACATGTCTAAGATTTTAAAACACCAACTTGTAATACATTTACATAATGTTGTAATGCTTTAAAGAAAATTTTCATTATTCTGCATATATTGGCTATTAACTAATTCTTTGATATTTTTATTTCATCCCATATTCACTATCATGAAAGATTTTCTTGCTGTGTAGCTTTCTACCTTGAAATAACAAATAGATTTGCATAAGACCTATGAATGATTACTGAACTTATTTAGTTAGAAATAACTATATTTTACTTATTTCAATAACTTTTTTTTTTTTTTTATTTTTATTTATTTATTTATTTTTTTTTTTGCGGCTCTGGGGATTAAACTCACAACCTCGTGCCTGCCAGACAGGCGCTTAAGTCACTGAGCCAAACTCCCAGCCCTGGTTTTTTGAGGCAGGGTTGCACTGTGTAGCTCAGGCCGGTCTTGTGCTCACGTTGTAGCCCAAACCGGCTTCGAACTCACAACGCTCCTCCTACCTCAGCCTCCCGAGTGCTTGGATTAAAGGCGTGCACCACCACGCCCGGCTTCAATAACTTTTTAAATAAATTATATTTTATAGATCTGACAAAAAAAGATAATTTTTCTAAAATTTTCACAGCTTTCTACATTTGTAATGTCGAAGTTTTAGCCTACATCAATTATGGTGAACCTTTAAGAGCTTTCAATGATACAAACAGTCCTCTGTGGTACAGGGGCCATAGATTCACCACCACTGGCCTGGATGTTATTTTTTGTTGCTAAATTAGCATTTTATGGCTGATGAGATTGAAAATCACAGTATTCAAATATCTAATTATTTTCATTAATGATTCTTTTCTTTATGGATCACTAATATTTCAATTTAATATTAGAATAGGATGACGCCTTTATGTTTCCAAATAATCTTGTCTTCTTTTCACATATTACAGATAGTTTTGACTAACTTATTTTTAAAATGCATTAAATTTCTTTTTAATGTATTACTTGTTTAGACAAAAATGTCCAGAACATACGAAGCATAGCGCACTGAACACACATGCATCACTGAACCAGAAAATGATTTTTATCGACCACTCTTTTGTAGTTATATTTTCCTTTTCTCTTCCACTATTTGCCGCTGTCTGCAAAGGTGATGTCTTTAAGAAAAAGAAACTTGAAGTGCTGCATTTCCAAGATGAAACAGTTAAACTCTGAGGAGAAAGTTACTGCCAGTTTTCTAACTGCCTGACAATGTTCATGGCTTTGGAGGGTCTCTGGATAGGCAGGACCTTGGGGAAAGATAAAAATAGTAAGAGAGCCTTTCTAGAATGTGGGTGGGGGTAGGGAAAGGGAGAAGAAAAGCATTTCCTAGCTAAAGCTAAGTAGAAACAGTAGCGTAATTGCAAGGTCATGTGAAAGCATTACACAGGAATATCGCTTCTCAGAAAGACCCAGGGTCAGGAACATACAGCTTTGTGAAGAAATCCAAATTCATATTGGAAGAGGAACTGGGGAACTGATAAAGTGATGAAACGATGAGACACTTCTGGTGGGAAAGACTTCGTCCCCCACCCTCACCCCGAGTCCTCGGCCAATGAGGAACAGGAGAATGGAGCAACTGCCTGCTAGGGTTTTAAGGCCGCTGTGACTCCTCTCGAAGCTCCTGTCTCTCAGACACTCAGGCTTGCAAGACTGACTGCATCAAAACTTTGCTTTCCCTGTTCTTTCTGCCTCTCAGCCCAGTCTTTGGGTCTGGTGAAGTGAACGTGTTTCTCACAATGTCTGTTCTGCATCAGGCATTCGTCATGAACGTACTTTCTAAATAAATGTAGGTAGGTAAATATCGTATCATTTAGTTTGGCTTGTTTGCAAGCAATGTAAGATAATAAGCTGCTTTTACTCTTCCGGTGTTTGGCTTTACTTTTCAACGTTACAGTTCCAAATTTTATTTCCGTTGCAGTTGCTACGGTTGATTCAGTTTTCACTCATGTCAAATACCTCCTCTTTCATAAGCATCTTCCGTGGATCAATCTGCACTCGGTCAGCAGTGCCGCGGTGTCCCACTACTGACTCCCCACGCGTTGCACGCGCTCCCTTGTGGAGTGCACCCGGCGGCGCACGAGGCCGTTGAAGGAAGCAGCAGGCGGAGGACGCCAAGGCCGCCCCGTCTCGCAGCGGCGCCGCCTCCTCCCACCTGGCCGCAGGGTCCCCGAGCTCCCGGGTCCCAGGGCTCCGCGCTGGCGGTGCTCGGTCCTCCGCCGGCTGGAGGTGGTGGGGGCGGAGCGCAGCCCGGGTCCCCAGGAGGCCCCCTCGTGGCCGCCGTCTGCCAGACCGGTACTGGCCTAGCGCCGTCTGCACGCGTTTTCCGGCCTGCAGGCCTGGTCCCCGGGAACTGAACTCAGGGTCCTTGTACTGAGTTACATTCTCCTCCCTCCTTCCCTCTTCCTTCTGTCCTAGGTGGGGCTGGGATTTGCAATCCCTCCTCCCTCAAATTCAACGGGTTTAAATGTGGTTTCCTTCATTTGCATCCTATCAATGTAAAGCAAGCTTCCGGTAGGAAGACCCTATGTAAAACAACAGCACCTCGAAAATGGAAGGAAACTGCTGGGAAAAGAAGATTTAAGGAGCTGACAAGTGATGAGGACTTGACTTTTCTAGGACTTTTTCCTGTTATGCACCATGCACAGTCGCTGATTCTGTGAGGAATAAGGAAAAAAGTATGCAAACAATTAGAATGTATAGATTTATATTGAGGGAAAATGTACATTTCGTAGTAGATTCTATTCTTTATTGTATTTTTTTTGTATTACAATCGATATTCTTATGTAGCTGAATATAATAGATTCAGTAATTTCATTTCCAGTTTTCTTCTCTGGACAATAATTGGATGAAACAGGAAGTCTTGGCAATCAGAACATTTTCGGATTGTATGGTTAGCTTCACAGACTTCTGGATGCATTCACAGATTTTTCAGTTACAGAAACTTTTGTCAAGAAGACCAGAAATTACCAGATCCAGAAGGACTTCTTCATTACTAAATTTATAGCAGAAATTATATAAATCAAGCTCCAAATTGCTATTTTGAACTTAAAAATATAACTACAAAGTCAAGCAGAAATGTTTTGATGGCTGGTGCAGATGCACATTCTATAGAATAATTGTTGCATAAAATTACAGCTAATTTTGTAATGTATACAGTGTGAATTAACTAAGAGCCAGAGAGCTAAGTGGAATAACCTGTAATTAATGATTGACCAGTGCCACTAAATACACACCACCCCAAATGCCTGTAGCTTGGAAAGTTTTCTTCTGTGGAGAATGGAGAGTTATGTTCGCTGAATGAGACCCATTGCTAAATTGCTAAAACTTTGCGATCCATCCTATTTTTATCTCAAAAAACATTTTAATGAATTTATGACTGTTTCGCAAAAAGGGTACATTTTTAAAGAGTTTGGGGAAAATATCCACTTATGAAACCATTGCCACTGTCAAGGCCAGGACCAAACATCACTTCTTTAAATTTCCTTGCCACTTGCTTTAAAGTTGTTTGCTTGTTTGTTTTTTGAGTAATAAGAAAGCTTAACAAGTGCTGTCTTAGCAACTTTTAGGTACTGGTAGTACTGGTAACTTGTCATCATATCATTACTTTCTTGGTTTCTTTTTATAATTTTTTTTTTTTTTTGGTACCAGGGATCAAACTCATGACCTTGTGCCTGCCATGCAAGTGCTTATACAACTGAGCTAAATTCCCAGCCCCTTTTTACAATTTTGGATGGAAAATCTGTTTAGAATGAGATAAGTGTAGCCAGCCCAGCTCTCTGTTGGCTACTGGTGATGTGGAATATCATTTTTATCTTTTTGTTGTAAGCCTAAATGTGTCATTAGTGCTAAAATGAGTCTCATGTAGAAAGCATGTAGTTGCATTTGGTTTTAAGTAATCTGTTCTGCTACTGTATGTGTTTTACTGGATAACAACCCATGTACATTTATTTATCTTTTTCTGGGGGATGATGTGCTGTGGATTGAACCCAGGTCCTGTGCTTGCTAGACAAATGAACTATATCCCTGGCCCTCCATTTGCAGTTAATATAAACATTTAAAGTGATTATTGATATGTATAAGAACTTCCTACAGCTATTATGCTAATCATTTTCACTATTTGTTGGAGCCCTGCACACTGTATTTTGTGTTGTGATATACTGGCAGTCTTTGATATTTTGCCTTGCCTTTTATATATCCACTACAAGTTTGTTTCTTTTGATTATGATGAGGGTTAGATAACATGTATTATAGTTATGAATTTGTTTTAAGCTGACAACAATTTAAATCACACATATGCTTTTATATTTTTATTTTTCCCTCCACTTCTTGTGCTACTGATATCAAAATATACATCTGGAACAACATTCTAGAGTCTGAATTTTGGCCAATATTTTAGCTGACTTGTTTTACCTCCGTTTTAGATGGCTCGTGTTGAGAACTAAGGCATGTGGATGGAAGCAGTTGCTCTGTTGGGAGAATAGAGTCGAGAGTCCGAACACAGTGGAGGCCATCAGGCACTGTAACTGGGACAAGTCTGTTGGTGCTGGGGGTACCAATGATTGGGTTGTGTAAAGGAACTTCATTTCACTGGTCATCCCATTTGGCACTGTGTGGCTTGCCACTAACTCCTGCTCTGACAAGGAATTCTTTCTTTGGGACTGCAGACATTCTGAATGGGTAATTCATAGTTGTATTTATCAAAAATGTATATGTGGGCAGATGTGGTGGCATGCACTCATAATCCCAGCATTCTGGCAGGTTGAAGCAGGTGGATCACAAGTTTGAGCACAGCCTGGGGAATCTAGTGACTTGGGGGAGCCCTGTCTCAAAAAGAAGAAAATAAAAATGGGGACATAGATTCCTGTGAAGACTCTGGGTTCATTCTCAGTACTGCTAAGAAAAAGTGTGTCTATGTTCCCCTCAGATAAGACCTATGTCCACATATTTCTAGAAGATAAAGAACTTCTGTTTGAAAACCAGAACCAAGTCCTGAAGTAATTTGAAATGTAAGAATTGATACTCTTAAATTTTTACCTCAGGGATTATTTTACATGCTTTCTACCATATTACGTTGTGAGTAACCATTCTTGAGAATTTATCACTTCTGATACTATTTTAGTTAATCTTGATTAGTGCCAAAAATATGTGATCTAGCCAAAATTACTGCTAGCAGATACCAGTGTACTGTTTATATTATGTTCAGTGTTATTTTAATGTGTACTTCAATTACTTGGTATGTTCATAGACACAATAATACTCTTTTGTTTTATTTTAAAGAGGATAAAACAGAATAAAGTCAACCAAAACAAACCAGCGTAAGAAATGCAGGACTTCAAAACATTATGAAATCAATAATAGTTACCATAATGCCTTTTGATGTCTTCAAAATAGCTGCAGATAACTTTGGACATAGTAAAAATCAAACAGAACAGAATAGAACAGAAACAATAAAAACAAAACAATGGATGCAATAAAGGATTTCAAAACAAGCCAATAGTAAATCTAAAATTGCTACCATAATATATCTTACTATCCTTGAAATAGCTTCTCTTGCCATCAGATTTAACATAAACAAAACAAAAGATAATAAAACCCAACCCAACAAAACAATGGAAACGATATAGGACCTGAAAACAAGACCATAGGGAATCAACAATGGCTGCAACCCTCAGAAGGAGATCCCCCCTAGATGCCACACTGTGTGCCAATATCCTCTGAACCTATGATCAGACCACTGACCCTAGACCTGCAATGTTAGTGAAACACCAAAGCACCACAGCCATCCAATTGCATTTCAGCTCAATAGCTGTCATCACAGCCTATGTTTCTCCAGATAAACCATTCGCCCATGGGGGTGGGAGGGTTGGCTGGTACCCCTTGTTTGCCAGCCCACGTGCCTGAAGGGGCCAGGGTCTGGCTGTTCCCAGTCTTGCAGTGGCCTGTGCATGGCACTGGTTCCCAGACTGGGCTTGTTTGCTGCTGCAGCCATTGTTCTCTCTCCCCCAGTCTGCAAATGGTGCTGACTCATAGGGAGAAGCTTGAGTCTAGCTGTTTCCACAATAATATTCTTTATAATGACTTTTTAAATTTTATCTTAGCACTTTCTTTCATAAACATAAACTACTTTCAACTAGTATTTCTCTAAAAATGTATGACTTTGCTAACTAATACCTTGTACTAGCAAAATTTTTGTCTGTAAGCCATTTGTTTTCTTGTTTTGGCTTCTCCACTATACACATATTTCCCTCTGCTACTTATTTATACTTTGTATGGTTGCAAATTAAAGTATTCTTTTTTTTAACATACCACTATTTTATATCTAAAGATATTAAAAAATCTGTTTATTATTTGTGGATTATTACTGACTTCACTTCACTATCCTTACACAGGAGCCATTGTATTATTTGCTTTAGAGTCTGACATCAGGCTATAGTTTTTAGAGCATATATTGGGGAAATATGCATGTGAAAAAATTCATAGGACAGTGAGATTTATTACTTAGAGTTGCTACCCCTTAGCCACAAGCTCTATTGCATCTTCCTAGTGTATACAAGAAACAATAGATTAAAAACATTATTAAAGATATTTTTAATTCTCTTCTTGCATCTTCTACTTGTTTACTTACAAGATTTGTCTGGGAACCAAAAAGTTGCACCATGCAAAAGATGGTTTCTCACCAGATATTTAACCAAGTCATTTTCTAAGGAAGATTTCCTTTAGGCAGTTGGACATAAAGAGAAGGAGACAAGAGGTTATATGGAGAAAAGAGGGAGATAAGAAAATGAAAAAGGTATGAGGAAAGGTAGAGGAAAACTGAGCATTTCCCATCTCATGGCAGGAATAACATCAATAAATAAGATCGAATATTGCAACCATTGTCAAGTTCCTATCATTTTGTTTTGTAAACCTATAATGTTACTGTTTAGGATTTGCTGTTGTCATTTGTTTGTCTCTTTTGCTTTTTGTCTTTCTTTTCTGTGTCTTTTTTCTCTTAAAAAAAAAATAAGACTGTGAAGACCAAGTGCCTAAAATGTTTCTTGCAATCAGGAAACTCTCAAAGGGTATCACTATGACTCACATATAACATATAGGCCTAAATCTCCCACAATTGACTTATTCAAAATTAATTAAATTTCTCTCTTGGTAACAAAATATAAATTATAAAGAATATCTGAAAACCAGGAATAATTGGAGGAGAAAAACATGTAAATCATATTTCTTTACTCAATTATTTCATAGGAAAATTATTTACATTTTTCCATACTTGAGCTTGTTCTATTTATTTGCATCCTTAAAAAAATAGTCACAGGATCACAAAGAAGGACTTGTTAAATATGCCAATGTATTAGAAAACCCAGCTCATTTAGAGTATACCAGTAAAAAATTTTCATTGCTTCCAAGAAATATATTTTATAAATGAAATCTTGCTTCCTCAATGAAGCACATAAAGAGTATGTCTCTATTTAAATCCATGTACTACCCTAACTGTACATTCTTTTGTTTCTTTTTTTTCTCAGGTTACTGTAATGTGATTATTTCTCAACACCATCTTTGTTTATTTTACTGAATTAAAATTCTTAATCTATATTTTGCAAGCTAATGTAATTTATGATATATAGAATTCTAAGGCTTCTCATCATACATAATGTGTTAAATTTTAGTCATAGTTCAAACAAGGTTCTTAGGTATATAACTTCAATTTCCCTCTTAATATAGCTCCAATTTTCCTCATTTCCAAAAACACTGACATATATGTCAGAATTGAACTTCTCTTGTTGATTTTCCAAAACAAGTGCATTTTCATTCTTCACTTTTCTCAGTATATAAAAGATATATCTCATCTTCACATGGGGTCCTGAGGAAAGAAGCAAGGGACGATTACTGACCCATTCCCAACACTATGATCTCTATGATTTTGCTTGAGCTGGAGCAGGTTGGGACCAGTGACTAATGGAAAACAAATTCACAGATTTAAGAAGTTTAACAAAACAAAGTAATGCACTAAATAAATATGCATTCCCAGACACATCACATTTAAGCTGCTCAGTAGCAAACACGAAGAAAACAAATATCCAAAGTAGGAAGAAGTGATAAGTAGAGTAGCTCAGCTGCAGACTGCTTACCTAACATGCATGAAACCTTGGTTTTCATCCTCATCCTCACTCCTGAAAAAAAGCAGAAAGGAGAAAATGCCACACAACATGTAGAGAAATAATTACGTAAATGATTAAGATTTCTCAAGAGAAAAGAAGACAAAAAATGGCTTTAAATTTCTGAATGAAAAACAATTGTTAACTCTGAATTCTATATTAGGGAAAAATAGCATTTAAGATCAAAGACGAATAATTTTAGATCAATTAAGAAAAAGAAAAATTAAAGATTTACCTTATTAGAGTCTCAGCTTGTTGTTGCTTTTTGTTAAAATCTCCATCTGATGAATCATTACTTCAACCCAAGGTAGAATAATTGGTGCAGGCATGCTCAAAAGGGGAAATGCGCTATGCCCAGACTGAAGACTGTTGAAAGATTAACTTCCAGAAGATGACAACAATAAAATCATATGTCATTTTTGCCTTTATTTCTATTTTGACATTGTTTACTTTATGAATTATGTCATTACACTTTGGAACTCTATGGGAGGAAGAAAGAAATATCCTAAAATCTGGGCATATGCAGGGAAAGAGATATTAAAGCACACTATGCCCCAAATATGTACTAGTCAATCATTTGACAACTGTGTGTTGTTATGTCTCAATTTTATCATTATATACATTAGCAGCATTACTTAGAAGAATAGGGACTCATTGCCTCTTGCTTTACAATTTCAGATCAGTGAGTGTAAAAGCTTTGAATCAGATAGAAAAGAAAATACTATTGTGTGCTTGAAATTCTAGAACTCAGGAAATTGAGGAGGGAGGATACTTGAGCCCAGGTGTTTGAGATCACACTGGACAAAATAAAGACACAAATCTCAAAAAAGAAAATGAACAGAAAGCAGAATATGTGGTGGCAAGAAATCTCTTGCTTGCCACTAAGGTCCATTAATACCACCTGGGCTATAGATATATTTAACAGATTCTGTGATCTGGCTTTCAGTTAGGAAAAGATGAACATTTGTAACTATTAAGAATAAAAGTGGGGAATAAATTAAAAATTTCAGATGCTGCCCAGTCAGTAGTGTATGCTGGCCCTGTACGTTAGATTGTCTTTTTATTACTAATTTTAGAAGTTCTTTATTTATTTTGGATACTAATTCATAGGAATAATAAATTATTTTTCTAACATGGTTTTTTTCACTTTTCAGTATTTTTTGACTAATATGAATTTAATATAGTTGAATTTCTCAATATTTTAAAAATGATTACTAGGAGGAAAAAATTGGTGGAGTAGAGATTGTCAGCAAAGCACAGCCTCTCCAGGACCTGGAATCAAGACATTTGGAAAACAACAACTTGATGAAGAGAAAAAAGTGGATCGTTAGGAATTGGAAGACAGAAAAAACTAGAAACTACAGAGAAGTTTGAGAAGCAATACACAACATAGAGAAACCAGCGAAGCAGTCTGGAAAGCTGACTCCAGCTCCTGGGAAGGGGGAACTTGTCTTTACTACCACGAAGTAAGTCCAAAGGGAGTTGGCAGCTCTAGGGAATAAAAAAGGACTGGGCCAGCAGTGCCAGCCCCAAGAAGTACCCATGTCTATTGTAAAATAAAAAACCAACATGGAGTTTTACTCTGAAAGTGACTCCTACCACATGGCAGGCCGTGGTTGGAAAAGGAATCCGGTGTAGCAACTGCCATATTTGAGAGGGAGCCACTTTGAAAGGGGATTAATTGCTTAAAACTAAGTGACAGAACAACTGTACAGCAGTGATCTGTTTGTTTTCTCCAACTAAGGTGAGCACACGGTATGCCTCAGTTTGGGTGGTTGTTGCAGCCTGTGAGATATGGGCAGCAGGGTCTCTGGAGGAGGGGGTCACTTCACACACTCACAGGGCATAAAACTAGGCAGAGAAAGCAGTGACAAGATGCACACAGGAACAAGGAAACAAGGAGCTGCTGGAGTGACCACAGCCCCAGAGTGGAGGAACAGGAATCCAGAGAAGGACTCAGGGATCAGACTTACTCTTTTCAACAACCCACTCTCATGGAACCTAAGTAGGACTTCAGGAGAACTACATTAATCCTTTCTGAGGGCAGCACCTCCACTGACCTAACCAGGCCTCATCCTTAAATTTCTAGCACCCTTAATATTGCCACACTGGAGACTAAGCTTCCACCACTGAAGCTTTGAGCTACAAAGCACATCCAAATCACAGCAAAGAGCTTTCTGCTTTTGTCCCAGAAGCAAAGACAAGGTTTTCATTGGTGTTAGGCTTTAGATCTGAAACAACTCCCCAGAACCTTGTATGTCCAGAGGTGGTAAGGCTTTCAGAAAGTGAATGGATCACAAGAACACTATACTCATCCGTGAGTTAATCCCAGGAATGACTTCATGGCCCGTTGTGCTATTAGGAGATGAGCCTGGTCAGGAGAGGGAGGTCACTGGGGAGTTCCCTGGAAGGGAATCTCTCCTTCCCTGGCTTTTTCCTTCCCTCTCTGCTTCCAGGCCCCCATGATCTGGGCTGCTTTCCTTATCTAGAATTAAATCACTACAGGTATATTAAATGTCCTCCTTTGTAATTGCAGATTTTCCAATTTCTACTTTTAGTACTATTTTTGTGGCATCAGGCATCTAGGACTTACTATAAATGATTCTTAGGGTTTTTTATCATGCCTCTTATGAGGGAGGGATCCTCTCCACTAACTTTTTGCCTTTCTATACTTTATTTTGTTTTTATTTTCAAGTCTTCCACTGCATGTTTTTAATCTTGTACCACCTGGATGTGCTGTAACAGTCATCCTTTGAGTTGTTAATTTCAGATATTGTCTTTTCTACAATTTTATTTGAATCTTTATTACCATTTTATTATCAACCTCCCCCCTCCCAGGAATATCTTGTCTCAGGTCCCTTCCTCACTCTCCCGTTTGTTTTCTGGCTGCCACAGGGTGAGCTCCCTCCTTCACACACCTCTGCCACCTTGCTGCTCCACATCGCCACAGGCCTGAAAGTGAGGGGACCAAGCCATCACGGAATCTCGAAAACTGTGATCCAAAATACACCCTCCCTCTTTTAAAAATGTTCTCTCAGGTATTTCATCACAGCAAGAGAAAGATGATTAACATACAATGCCTCTCATAATCCCAGTGGCGTTTCTTGCAAAAACATAAAAATCCGTGCTAAAACTTACATTGAATTTTAAAAGTCTCTGAATAAGCAGAGCAGTCTAGGAAAAAAAAAGGGAGAAAATTCAGAGCTCTCAAACTTCCTAATTGGAAAACTTATTACAGATTTATAATAAAGCAGTAAGATACCAGAGTAAAAGCAGACTTATAGATCAGGAGAATAGAGAACAGAGCCTAGAAATAAACCCTCTCATGTGTGATCAAATGATTTTCAATAAGGGTGGCAACACCATTCCACTAAGAAAAGTCTAACAAATGCTCCTGGGGAACCTGGATAAAAATATGAATGGGACAGTTCTTTTCTAGCGCCATAACCACAGATTATCTCAAAATAAACAAAGACTCAAGTATAAAAGTCAAAATTATAAGATTCTTAAGAGAAAGGGTTCATTACATTGGATATGGCATAATGTCTTGGGTATAATACTAAAAACATGTATAATAAATGTAAGAATTTACCTCAGTGGCCGAAGCACCTGCCTGGCAGGCACGAGGTTGTGAGTTTGATCCCCGGTAGCTAAAAAAAAAAAAAAAAAAAAAAAAAAAAAAAAAAAAAAAAAAAAAAAAAAAAAAAAAAAA